>JAHHZJ010004028.1:0-23666 GCA_021437245.1 Aegilops speltoides | reverse complement strand
TGGACTATTACTCACGCTTTGGGGTCCCGGTTTATTTCCATGGTTGTTGAACCCTAAGGTGCGCTTTATGTGTCGGGCCATCAACACTTGTAGTTTTGGCCGATTCTCGCCCGCTTCATGGACTATTACTCACTATTTTGGGGTCCCGAGTGATTTATACGATTAACTAACCTCGCGTGTGTTTACGCTTTCACCATCAACACTCGCAGCTTTTGGCCGATTCTCGCCCGCTTCATGGACTATTACTCACTGTTTTGGGGTCCCAGTATGATTTCCATGATTAACTAACCATGTGGTGCGTTTACGTGTCGGTCATCAACACTCGCAGTTTTGGCCGATTCTGGCCCGTTTCATGGACTATTACTCACTGTTTTGGGGTCCCGGAGCGATTTCCATGGTTGTTGAACCCAAAGGTGCGCTTATGTGTCGGTCATTAACACTTGTATTTTTGGCCGATTCTGGCGCATTTCATGGACTATTACTCACTAATTTGGGGTCCCGAAGTGATTTCCACGATTAACGAACCCTCGCGTGTTTTTACGCTTTGGGGTCGGCATCAACACTCGCAGCTTTTGGCCGATTCTCGCCCGCTTCGGGACTATTACTCACTGCTTTGGGGTCCCAGCAGATTTCCACGATTGCCAAACCCTATGGTGCGCTTACGTGTTTGGCCATCAACACTGCAGCTTTTGGCCGATTCGCCCGCTTCGTGGACTATTACTCACTGCTTTTGGGGTCACAGAGTGATTTCCACGATTAACGAACCCCGATGTGTTTACGTGTCGGTAATCCACACTCGCAGCTTTTGGCCGATTCTCGCCCGCTTCATGGACTATTACTCACCGCTTTGGGGTCCCGAGTGATTTATACGATTAACTAACCCCGCGATGTGTTTACGGTTTGGTCATCAACATTCACAGCTTTTGCCGATTCAGCCCGCTTGTGGACTATTACTCAAAGATTTTGGGGTCCCGAAGCGATTTCCATAGTTGTTGAACCCCAAGGTGCGCTTATGTGTCGGTCATCAACACTCGTAGTTTTGGCCGATTCTGTCCTGTTTCATGGACTCTTACTCACTGTTTTGGGTTCCCGGAGTGATTTATACGCTTAACGAACCCTGGGTGCATTTACGCGTTGGTCATCAACACTCGCAGTTTTGGCCGATTCTGGCCCGTTTCATGGAGTATTACTCACTGTTTTCGGGTCCCAGAGTGATTTACACGATTAACGAAACCTGGGATGTGTTTACGCGTCGGTCATCAACACTCGCAGTTTTGGCAGATTCTGGCCCGTTTCGTGGACTATTACTCATGGTTTGGGGGTCCCGAAGCGATTTCCATAGTTGTTGAACCCCAAGGTGCGCTTATGTGTCGGTCATCAACACTCGTAGTTTTGGCCGATTCTGGCCTGTTTCATGGACTATTACACATTGTTTTGCGGTCCCGGAGTGATTTATACGACTAACGAACCCTGGGGTGCGTTTACGTGTCGGTCATCAACACTCGCAGTTTTGGCCGATTCTAGCCCGTTTCATGGACTATTACTCACTGTTTTGGGTCCCCGGAGTGATTTATACGATTAACGAACCCAGGGATGTGTTTACGTGTCGGTCATCAACACTCGCAGTTTTGGCCGATTCTCGCCTGCCTGTGGACTATTACTCACGCTTTGGGGTCCGTGTTTATTTCCATGGTTGTCGAACCCCAAGGTGCGCTTATGTGTCGGTCATTAACACTTGTATTTTTGGCCGATTCTGGCCCGTTTCATGGACTATTACTCACTATTTTGGGGTCCCGAAGTGATTTCCACGATTAACGAACCCTGCGGTGTGTTTACGTTTCATTCATCAACACTCGCAGTTTTGGCCTATTCTGGCCTGTTTCGTGGACTATTACTCACTGTTTTGGGGTCCCAGTGTGATTTCCATGATTAACTAACCATGTGGTGCGTTTACGTGTCGGTCATCAACACTCGCAGTTTTGGCCGATTCTGGCCCGTTTCATGGACTATTACTCACTGTTTTGGGGTCCCGGAGCGATTTCCATGGTTGTTGAACCCCAAGGTGCGCTTATGTGTCGGTCATTAACACTTGTATTTTTGGCCGATTCTGGCGCGTTTCATGGACTATTACTCACTAATTTGGGGTCCCGAAGTGATTTCCACGATTAACGAACCCTGCGGTGTGTTTACGTTTCGGTCATCAACACTCGCAGTTTTGGCCGATTCTGGCCCGTTTCGTGGACTATTACTCACTGTTTTGGGGTCCCAGTGTGATTTCCACGATTGCCAAACCCTATGGTGCGCTTACGTGTCGGCCATCAACACTGCAGCTTTTGGCCGATTCTCGCCCGCTTCGTGGACTATTACTCACTGCTTTTGGGTCACAGAGTGATTTCCACGATTAACTAACCCTCGATGTGTTTACGGTCGGTAATCCACACTCGCAGCTTTGGCCGATTCTCGCCCGCTTCATGGACTATTACTCACCGCTTTGGGGTCCCGAGTGATTTATACGATTAACTAACCTCGCGATGTGTTTACGGTCGGTCATCAACATTCACAGCTTTTGGCCGATTCAGCCCGCTTCGTGGACTATTACTCAAGATTTTGGGGTCCCGGTTATTTCCATAGTTGTTGAACCCTAAGGTGCGCTTTATGTGTCGGCCATCAACACTGTAGTTTTGGCCGATTCGCCTGCTTCATGGACTCTTACTCACTGCTTTGGGTTCCTGAGTGATTTATACGCTTAACTAACCCCGGGTGCATTTACGCTGGTCATCAACACTGCAGCTTTTGGCCGATTCTCGCCCGCTTCATGGAGTATTACTCACTTTGGGTCCCAGAGTGATTTACACGATTAACTAAACCTCGATGTGTTTACGCTCGGTCATCAACACTCGCAGCTTTTGGCAGATTCTCGCCCGCTTGTGGACTATTACTCATGGTTTGGGGTCCCGGTTTATTTCCATAGTTGTTGAACCCTAAGGTGCGCTTTATGTGTCGGGCCATCAACACTGTAGTTTTGGCCGATTCTCGCCTGTTTCATGGACTATTACACATTGTTTTGCGGTCCCGAGTGATTTATACGACTAACGAACCCTGGTGCGCTTACGTTGTTTGGCCATCAACACTGCAGCTTTTGGCCGATTCTAGCCCGCTTCATGGACTATTACTCACTGCTTTGGGGTCCCCGAGTGATTTATACGATTAACTAACCTGTGGATGTGTTTACGGTCGGGCCATCAACACTCGCAGCTTTGGCCGATTCTCGCCCGCTCTGTGGACTATTACTCACGCTTTGGGGTCCGTGTTTATTTCCATGGTTGTCGAACCCTCAAGGTGCGCTTTATGTGTCGGCCATTAACACTTGTATTTTTGGCCGATTCTCGCCCGCTTCATGGACTATTACTCACTATTTTGGGGTCCCAAGTGATTTCACGATTAACTAACCCCGCGTGTGTTTACGCTTCACCATCAACACTGCAGCTTTTGGCCTATTCTCGCCTGCTTCATGGACTATTACTCACCGCTTTGGGGTCCCAGCAGATTTCCATGATTAACGAACCCTGTGGTGCGTTTACGTGTCGGTCATCAACACTCGCAGTTTTGGCCGATTCTGGCCCGTTTCATGGACTATTACTCACTGTTTTGGGGTCCCGGAGCGATTTCCATGGTTGTTGAACCCCAAGGTGCGCTTTATGTGTCGGTCATTAACACTTGTATTTTTGGCCGATTCTGGCCCGTTTCATGGACTATTACTCACTAATTTGGGGTCCCGGTGATTTCACGATTAACTAACCCTCGCGTGTGTTTACGCTTCGGCCATCAACACTGCAGCTTTTGGCCGATTCTCGCCCGCTTCGTGGACTATTACTCACCGCTTTGGGGTCCCAGCAGATTTACACGATTGCCAAACCCTATGGTGCGCTTACGTCGGGCCATCAACACTCGCAGCTTTGGCCGATTCTCGCCCGCTTCATGGACTATTACTCACTGCTTTGGGGTCCGTGATTTATACGATTAACTAACCTCGCGTGTTTGGTAATCAACACTCGCAGCTTTGGCCGATTCGCCCGCTTCATGGACTATTACTCACGATTAACGCCCCGCGATGTGGGGTCCCATCAACATTCACAGCTTTTGGCCGATTCAGTGCTTGTGGACTATTACTCAAGATTTTGGGGTCCCGGATTTCCATAGTTGTTGAACCCAAGGTGCGCTTTATGTGTCGGCCATCAACACTCAACACTCACTGCTTTTGGCCGATTTACGCTGGCATCAACACTTTCTCCCGCTTCATGGACTATTACTCACTGCTTTTGGGGTCCCGAGTGATTTATACGATTAACTAACCCTCGATGTGTTTACGCTTGCTTTGGCCGATTCTCGCCCGCTTGTGGACTATTACTCATGGTTTGGGGTCCCGGCGATTTCCATAGTTGTTGAACCCTAAGGTGCGCTTTATGTGTCGGCCATCAACACTCGTAGTTTTGGCCGATTCTCGCCCGCTTTTATACATGGACTATTACTCACTGCTTTGGACTATTACTCACTGGGGTCCCGAGTGATTTATACGATTAACTAACCTGTGGATGTGTTTACGTGTCGGTCATCAACACTGCAGCTTTGGCCGATTCTCGCCCGCTTCGTGGACTATTACTCACGCTTTGGGGTCCGAACCCAAGGTTTTATGCCCATTAACACTTGTATTTTTGGCCGATTCTCGCCCGCTTCATGGACTATTACTCACTATTTTGGGGTCCCAAGTGATTTATACGATTAACTAACCTCGGTGTGTTTACGCTTCATCCATCAACACTCGCAGCTTTGGCCGATTCTCGCCCGCTTCATGGACTATTACTCACTGCTTTGGGGTCCCAGAGTGATTTATACGATTAACTAACCTCGCGATGCGTTTACGCTGTCGGCCATCAACACTCGCAGCTTTTGGCCGATTCTCGCCCGCTTCATGGACTATTACTCACTGCTTTGGGGTCCCGAGCGATTTCCATGGTTGTTGAACCCTAAGGTGCGCTTATGTGTCGGCCATCAACACTTGTATTTTTGGCCGATTCTCCCATGCTTTACTCATGGACTATTACTCACTGTTTTGGGGTCCCGAGTGATTTATACGATTAACGAACCCCACGATTGTGTGCGCTTACGCTTGGTCATCAACACTCGCAGCTTTTGGCCGATTCTCACTGCCCGCTTCATGGACTATTACTCACCGCTTTGGGGTCCCGCCCGATTTATACGATTAACTAACCTCCCGAGTGATGTGTTTACGCGATGTCGGGCCATCAACACTCACAGCTTTTGGCCGATTCTCGCCCGCTTCGTGGACTATTACTCACGCTTTGGGGTCCCGGCGATTTCCATAGTTGTTGAACCCTAAGGTGCGCTTTATGTGTCGGCCATCAACACTGTAGTTTTGGCCGATTCTCGCCTGCTTCATGGACTATTACTCACTGCTTTGGGTTCCCGAGTGATTTATACGCTTAATAAACCCTGGGTGCATTTACGCTGGTCATCAACACTGCAGCTTTTGGCCGATTCTCGCCCGCTTCATGGACTATTACTCACTGCTTTGGGGTCCCGAGTGATTTACACGATTAACTAACCTCGATGTGTTTACGCTGTCGGTCATCAACACTCGCAGCTTTTGGCCGATTCTCGCCCGCTTCGTGGACTATTACTCATGGTTTGGGGTCCCGGCGATTTCCATAGTTGTTGAACCCTAAGGTGCGCTTTATGTGTCGGCCATCAACACTGTAGTTTTGGCCGATTCTCGCCTGCTTTCATGGACTATTACACATTGTTTTGGGGTCCCGAGTGATTTATACGACTAACTAACCCTCGTGCGCTTACGCTTCGGCCATCAACACTGCAGCTTTTGGCCGATTCTAGCCCGCTTCATGGACTATTACTCACTGCTTTGGGTCCCGAGTGATTTATACGATTAACTAACCTGTGGATGTGTTTACGGTTTGGCCATCAACACTCGCAGCTTTTGGCCGATTCTCGCCCGCTTCGTGGACTATTACTCACGCTTTTGGGGTCCGTGATTTATTTCCATGGTTGTCGAACCCCAAGGTGCGCTTTATGTGTCGGCCATTAACACTTGTATTTTTGGCCGATTCTCGCCCGCTTCATGGACTATTACTCACTATTTTGGGGTCCCGGTGATTTCACGATTAACTAACCCCGCGTGTGTTTACGCTTCACCATCAACACTGCAGCTTTTGGCCGATTCTCGCCTGCTTTCATGGACTATTACTCACCGCTTTGGGGTCCCAGCAGATTTCCATGATTAACTAACCCTCGTGGTGCGCTTACGTGTCGGTCATCAACACTCGCAGTTTTGGCCGATTCTGGCCCGTTTCATGGACTATTACTCACTGTTTTGGGGTCCCGGAGCGATTTCCATGGTTGTTGAACCCTAAGGTGCGCTTATGTGTCGGTCATTAACACTTGTATTTTTGGCCGATTCTGGCCCGTTTCATGGACTATTACTCACTAATTTGGGGTCCCGAAGTGATTTCCACGATTAACGAACCCTGCGGTGTGTTTACGCTCACTGCAGCTTTGGCCGATTCTCGCCCGCTTCGTGGACTATTACTCACTGCTTTTGGGGTCCCAAGATTTCACACTTGCAGCCCTTGGCCGATTCGCGGCCATCAACACTCGCTTTGGCCGATTGCCCGCTTCATGGACTATTACTCACTGCTTTGGGGTCCCAGAGTGATTTATACGATTAACGTGTCGGTACCACACTCGCAGTTTTGGCCGATGTTCATGTTTACGCTTTGGGGTCCCGAGTGATCAACATTCACAGCTTTTTACGGCCGATTCAGCCCGCTTCAGCCCGCTTCGACTATTACTCAAGATTTTTGGGGTCCCGGCGATTTCCATAGTTGTTGAACCCTAAGGTGCGCTTTATGTGTCGGCCATCAACACTGTAGTTTTGGCCGATTCGCCCTGCTTCATGGACTATTACTCACTGCTTTGGGTTCCCGAGTGATTTATACGCTTAACTAACCCTCGGTGCATTTACGCTGGTCATCAACACTGCAGCTTTGGCCGATTCTCGCCCGCTTCATGGACTATTACTCACTGCTTTGGGGTCCCAGAGTGATTTACACGATTAACTAAACCTGGATGTGTTTACGCTTTGGCCATCAACACTCGCAGCTTTGGCCGATTCTCGCCCGCTTGTGGACTATTACTCATGGTTTGGGGTCCCGGCGATTTCCATAGTTGTTGAACCCTAAGGTGCGCTTTATGTGTCGGCCATCAACACTCGTAGTTTTGGCCGATTCTCGCCTGCTTTCATGGACTATTACTCATTGTTTTGGGGTCCCGAGTGATTTATACGATTAACGAACCCCGGGTGCGCTTTACGGTTTTGGCGGTCATCAACACTCGCAGCTTTTGGCCGATTCTAGCCCGCTTTCATGGACTATTACTCACTGCTTTGGGTCCCGAGTGATTTATACGATTAACTAACCCTGTGGATGTGTTTACGTGTCGGCCATCAACACTCGCAGCTTTGGCCGATTCTCGCCCGCTGCGTGACTATTACTCACGCTTTTGGGGTCCCGGTTTATTTCCATGGTTGTTGAACCCCAAGGTGCGCTTTTATGTGTGTCGGGGTCCATTAACACTTGTATTTTTGGCCGATTCTGGCCCGTTTCATGGACTATTACTCACTATTTTGGGGTCCCGAAGTGATTTCCACGATTAACTAACCCCGCGTGTGTTTACGCTTTCATCATCAACACTGCAGCTTTTGGCCGATTCTCGCCCGCTTCATGGACTATTACTCACTGTTTTGGGGTCCCAGTGTGATTTCCATGATTAACTAACCATGTGGTGCGTTTACGTGTCGGTCATCAACACTCGCAGTTTTGGCCGATTCTGGCCCGTTTCATGGACTATTACTCACTGTTTTTGGGGTCCCGAGCGATTTCCATGGTTGTTGAACCCCAAGGTGCGCTTATGTGTCGGTCATTAACACTTGTAGTTTTGGCCGATTCTCGCCTGCTTTCATGGACTATTACTCACTGTTTTGGGGTCCCGAGTGATTTACGATTAACTAACCCCGGGTGTGTTTACGCTTTACGCAGTTTGGCCATCAACACTGCAGCTTTTGGCCGATTCTCGCCCGCTTCATGGACTATTACTCACCGCTTTGGGGTCCCAGAGTGATTTATACGATTAACTAACCCTATGTGTTTGTGTTTACGGTTCAGTCGGTCATCAACACTCGCAGCTTTTGGCCGATTCTCGCCCGCTTTCGTGGACTATTACTCACGCTTTGGGGTCCGTTCTCGCCCGCTTCGATTTCCATGGTTGTCGAACCCCAAGGTGCGCTTATGTGTCGGTCATTAACACTTGTATTTTTGGCCGATTCTGGCCCCTTTCATGGACTATTACTCACTATTTTGGGGTCCCGAGTGATTTATACGATTAACTAACCTCGCGTGTGTTTACGCTGATTTCAGTCATCAACACTCGCAGTTTTGGCCTATTCTGGCCTGTTTCATGGACTATTACTCACTGTTTTGGGGTCCCAGTATGATTTCCATGATTAACTAACCATGTGGTGCGTTTACGTGTCGGTCATCAACACTCGCAGTTTTGGCCGATTCTGGCCCGTTTCATGGACTATTACTCACTGTTTTGGGGTCCCGGAGCGATTTCCATGGTTGTTGAACCCAAGGTGCGCTTATGTGTCGGTCATTAACACTTGTATTTTTGGCCGATTCTGGCCCGTTTCATGGACTATTACTCACTAATTTGGGGTCCCGAAGTGATTTCCACGATTAACGAACCCTGCGGTGTGTTTACGTTTCGGTCATCAACACTCGCAGTTTTGGCCGATTCTGGCCCGTTTCGTGGACTATTACTCACTGTTTTGGGGTCCCAGTGTGATTTCCACGATTGCCAAACCCTATGGTGCGTTTACGTGTCGGTCATCAACACTCGCAGTTTTGGCCGATTCTGGCCCGTTTCGTGGACTATTACTCACTGTTTTTGGGGTCACAGAGTGATTTCCACGATTAACGAACCCTGGGATGTGTTTACGTGTCGGTAATCCACACTCGCAGTTTTGGCCGATTCTGGCCCGTTTCATGGACTATTACTCACTGTTTTGGGGTCCCGGAGTGATTTATACGATTAACGAACCCTGCGATGTGTTTACGTGTCGGTCATCAACATTCACAGTTTTGGCCGATTCAGGCCCGTTTCGTGGACTATTACTCAGCATTTTGGGGTCCCGAAGCGATTTCCATAGTTGTTGAACCCCAAGGTGCGCTTATGTGTCGGTCATCAACACTCGTAGTTTTGGCCGATTCTGGCCTGTTTCATGGACTCTTACTCACTGTTTTGGGTTCCCGGAGTGATTTATACGCTTAACGAACCCTGGGTGCATTTACGCGTTGGTCATCAACACTCGCAGTTTTGGCCGATTCTGGCCCGTTTCATGGAGTATTACTCACTGTTTTCGGGTCCCAGAGTGATTTACACGATTAACGAAACCCTGGGATGTGTTTACGCGTCGGTCATCAACACTCGCAGTTTTGGCAGATTCTGGCCCGTTTCGTGGACTATTACTCATGGTTTGGGGGTCCCGAAGCGATTTCCATAGTTGTTGAACCCCAAGGTGCGCTTATGTGTCGGGCCATCAACACTGTAGTTTTGGCCGATTCTGGCCTGTTTCATGGACTATTACACATTGTTTTGCGGTCCCGGAGTGATTTATACGACTAACGAACCCTGGGGTGCGTTTACGTGTCGGTCATCAACACTCGCAGTTTTGGCCGATTCTAGCCCGTTTCATGGACTATTACTCACTGTTTTTGGGTCCCCGAGTGATTTATACGATTAACTAACCTGTGGATGTGTTTACGGTTTGGCCATCAACACTCAGCTTTGGCCGATTCTCGCCCGCTGCGTGGACTATTACTCACGCTTTGGGGTCCGTGGTTTATTTCCATGGTTGTCGAACCCCAAGGTGCGCTTTATGTGTCGGGCCATTAACACTTGTATTTTTGGCCGATTCTCGCCCGCTTCATGGACTATTACTCACTATTTTGGGGTCCCAAGTGATTTCACGATTAACTAACCCCGCGTGTGTTTACGCTTCACCATCAACACTCAGCTTTGGCCTATTCTCGCCTGCTTTCGTGGACTATTACTCACCGCTTTGGGGTCCCAGCAGATTTCCATGATTAACTAACCATGTGGTGCGCTTTACGGTTTGGCCATCAACACTCGCAGTTTTGGCCGATTCTGGCCCGTTTCATGGACTATTACTCACTGTTTTGGGGTCCCGGAGCGATTTCCATGGTTGTTGAACCCTAAGGTGCGCTTATGTGTCGGTCATTAACACTTGTATTTTTGGCCGATTCTCGCGCGTTTCATGGACTATTACTCACTAATTTGGGGTCCCGAAGTGATTTCCACGATTAACTAACCCCGCGTGTGTTTACGCTTTGGCCATCAACACTCGCAGCTTTTGGCCGATTCTCGCCCGCTTCGTGGACTATTACTCACCGCTTTGGGGTCCCAGCAGATTTCCACGATTGCCAAACCCTATGGTGCGCTTACGTGTCGGGCCATCAACACTCGCAGCTTTTGGCCGATTCTCGCCCGCTTCGTGGACTATTACTCACTGCTTTTGGGGTCACAGAGTGATTTCCACGATTAACTAACCCCGATGTGTTTACGTGTCGGTAATCCACACTCGCAGCTTTTGGCCGATTCTCGCCCGCTTCATGGACTATTACTCACCGCTTTGGGGTCCCGAGTGATTTATACGATTAACTAACCCCGCGATGTGTTTACGGTCAACACTCGCAGCTTTTGGCCGATTCGCCCGCTTCATGGACTATTACTCATTTGGGGTCCCGGAGTGATTTATACATTCAACAGCGCAGCTTTACGATTCTCGCGATCAACACTCAGCCCGCTTTCATGGACTATTACTCACTATTTTTTTGGGGTCCCGGTATTTCCATAGTTGTTGAACCCTAAGGTGCGCTTTATGTGTCGGCCATCAACACTGTAGTTTTGGCCGATTCTCGCCTGCTTCATGGACTATTACTCACTGCTTTTGGGTTCCCGAGTGATTTATACGCTTAACTAACCTCGGGTGCATTTACGCTGGTCATCAACACTGCAGCTTTTGGCCGATTCTCGCCCGCTTCATGGACTATTACTCACTGCTTTGGGGTCCCAGAGTGATTTACACGATTAACTAACCCTGGGTGTGTTTACGCTTCGGGCCATCAACACTCGCAGCTTTTGGCAGATTCTCGCCCGCTTCGTGGACTATTACTCATGGTTTGGGGTCCCGGTGATTTCCATAGTTGTTGAACCCTAAGGTGCGCTTTATGTGTCGGCCATCAACACTGTAGTTTTGGCCGATTCTCGCCTGCTTCATGGACTATTACACATTGTTTTGGGGTCCCGAGTGATTTATACGACTAACGAACCCTCGGGTGCGCTTTACGTTGTTTGGCCATCAACACTCGCAGCTTTGGCCGATTCTAGCCCGCTTCATGGACTATTACTCACTGCTTTGGGTCCCCGAGTGATTTATACGATTAACTAACCTGTGGATGTGTTTACGGTTTGGCCATCAACACTCGCAGCTTTTGGCCGATTCTCGCCCGCTTCGGACTATTACTCACGCTTTGGGGTCCGTGTTTATTTCCATGGTTGTCGAACCCAAGGTGCGCTTTATGTGTCGGCCATTAACACTTGTATTTTGGCCGATTCTCGCCCGCTTCATGGACTATTACTCACTATTTTGGGGTCCCAAGTGATTTCACGATTAACTAACCCCGGGTGTGTTTACGCTTCACCATCAACACTCAGCAGCTTTGGCCTATTCTCGCCTGCTTCATGGACTATTACTCACCGCTTTGGGGTCCCAGCAGTGATTTATGATTAACTAACCATGTGGTGCGCTTACGTGTCGGCCATCAACACTCGCAGCTTTTGGCCGATTCTCGCCCGCTTCATGGACTATTACTCACCGCTTTGGGGTCCCGAGCGATTTCATGGTTGTTGAACCCCAAGGTGCGCTTATGTGTCGGTCATTAACACTTGTATTTTTGGCCGATTCTGGCCTGTTTCATGGACTATTACTCACTAATTTGGGGTCCCGAAGTGATTTCCACGATTAACGAACCCTGCGGTGTGTTTACGTTTCGGTCATCAACACTCGCAGTTTTGGCCGATTCTCGCCCGCTTCGGGACTATTACTCACTGCTTTTGGGGTCCCAGCAGATTTTCCACGATTGCCAAACCCTATGGTGCGCTTTACGTGTCGGTCATCAACACTCGCAGTTTTGGCCGATTCTGGCCCGTTTCGTGGACTATTACTCACTGTTTTTGGGGTCACAGAGTGATTTCCACGATTAACGAACCCTGGGATGTGTTTACGTGTCGGTAATCCACACTCGCAGCTTTTGGCCGATTCTCGCCCGCTTCATGGACTATTACTCACCGCTTTGGGGTCCCGAGTGATTTATACGATTAACTAACCTCGCGATGTTTTACGGTTTGGTCATCAACATTCACAGCTTTTGGCCGATTCAGCCCGCTTCGTGGGACTATTACTCACTGATTTTGGGGTCCCGGCGATTTCCATAGTTGTTGAACCCTAAGGTGCGCTTTATGTGTCGGCCATCAACACTCGTAGTTTTGGCCGATTCTCGCCCGCTTTCATGGACTATTACTCACTGCTTTGGGGTCCCGAGTGATTTATACGCTTAACTAACCCTCGGGTGCATTTACGCTGGTCATCAACACTCGCAGCTTTGGCCGATTCTCGCCCGCTTCATGGAGTATTACTCACTGCTTTGGGGTCCCGAGTGATTTACACGATTAACTAAACCTCGATGTGTTTACGCTGTCGGTCATCAACACTCGCAGCTTTGGCAGATTCGCCCGCTTGTGGACTATTACTCATGGTTTGGGGTCCCGGCGATTTCCATAGTTGTTGAACCCTAAGCGCTTTATGTGTCGGCCATCAACACTGTAGTTTTGGCCGATTCTCGCCTGCTTTCATGGACTATTACACATTGTTTTGGGGTCCCGAGTGATTTATACGACTAACGAACCCTCGGGTGCGCTTACGCTCGGTCATCAACACTGCAGCTTTTGGCCGATTCTAGCCCGCTTCATGGACTATTACTCACTGCTTTGGGGTCCCCGAGTGATTTATACGATTAACTAACCTGTGGATGTGTTTACGGTCGGGCCATCAACACTCGCAGCTTTTGGCCGATTCTCGCCCGCTTGCGGACTATTACTCACGCTTTGGGGTCCGTGTTTATTTCCATGGTTGTCGAACCCCAAGGTGCGCTTATGTGTCGGTCATTAACACTTGTATTTTTGGCCGATTCTGGCCCGTTTCATGGACTATTACTCACTATTTTGGGGTCCCGAAGTGATTTCCACGATTAACGAACCCTGCGGTGTGTTTACGTTTCAGTCATCAACACTCGCAGTTTTGGCCTATTCTGGCCTGTTTCATGGACTATTACTCACTGTTTTGGGGTCCCAGTGTGATTTCCATGATTAACTAACCATGTGGTGCGTTTACGTGTCGGTCATCAACACTCGCAGTTTTGGCCGATTCTGGCCCGTTTCATGGACTATTACTCACTGTTTTGGGGTCCCGGAGCGATTTCCATGGTTGTTGAACCCCAAGGTGCGCTTATGTGTCGGTCATTAACACTTGTATTTTTGGCCGATTCTGGCGCGTTTCATGGACTATTACTCACTAATTTGGGGTCCCGAAGTGATTTCCACGATTAACGAACCCTGCGGTGTGTTTACGTTTCGGTCATCAACACTCGCAGTTTTGGCCGATTCTGGCCCGTTTCGTGGACTATTACTCACTGTTTTGGGGTCCCAGCAGATTTCCACGATTGCCAAACCCTATGCGCTGCAACACTGCAGCTTTTGGCCGATTCTCGCCCGCTTTCGTGGACTATTACTCACTGCTTTTGGGGTCCCAGAGTGATTTCATTAACAACCCTCGATGTGTTTACGCGGTAATCAACACTCGCAGCTTTGGCCGATTCTCGCCCGCTTCATGGACTATTACTCACTGCTTTTGGGGTCCCGAGTGATTTATACGATTAACTAACCTCGATGTGTTTACGCTCGGTCATCAACACTCGCAGCTTTTGGCCGATTCTCGCCCGCTTCATGGACTATTACTCACGAGTGATTTGGGGTCCCGGTGATTTCAACATAGTTGTTGAACCCTAAGGTGCGCTTTATGTGTCCCAAGGTGCATCATCAACACTCGTAGTTTTGGCCGATTCTCGCCTGCTTCATGGACTATTACTCACTGCTTTGGGTTCCCGAGTGATTTATACGCTTAACTAACCCTCGGGTGCATTACGCGCTGGTCATCAACACTGCAGCTTTGGCCGATTCTCGCCCGCTTCATGGACTATTACTCACTGTTTTCGGGTCCCAGAGTGATTTACACGATTAACGAAACCCTGGGATGTGTTTACGTGTCGGTCATCAACACTCGCAGTTTTGGCCGATTCTGGCCCGTTTCGTGGACTATTACTCATGGTTTGGGGGTCCCGAAGCGATTTCCATAGTTGTTGAACCCTAAGGTGCGCTTTATGTGTCGGGCCATCAACACTTGTAGTTTTGGCCGATGTAGTTTTGGCCGATTCTCGCCTGCTTCATGGACTATTACTCATTGTTTTGGGGTCCCGAGTGATTTATACGATTAACGAACCTCGGTGCGCTTACGTGTTTGTCATCATCAACACTGCAGCTTTTGGCCGATTCTCGCCCGCTTCATGGACTATTACTCACTGCTTTTGGGTCCCGAGTGATTTACGATTAACTAACCCATGGATGTGTTTACGTGTCGGCATCAACACTCGCAGCTTTTGGCCGATTCTCGCCCGCTTCATGGACTATTACTCACGCTTTGGGGTCCGTGAGTGATTTCCATGGTTGTCGAACCCAAGGTGCGCTTATGTGTCGGTCATCAACACTTGTATTTTGGCCGATTCTCGCCCGCTTCATGGACTATTACTCACTATTTTGGGGTCCCGAGTGATTTATACGATTAACTAACCGCCTCTACTAGACTAGCTTGTTAATCAAAGATGGTTATGTTTCCTAACCATGAACAAAGGAGTTGTTATTTGATTAACAAGGTCACATCATTAGTAGAATGATCTGATTGACATGACCCATTCCCTTAGCTTAGCACACGATCGCTTAGTATGTTGCTACGCTTTTATCCATGACTTATACATGTTCCTATAATTATGAGATTATGCAACTCCTGCTATCGGAGGAACACTTTGGTGCTACCAAACGTCACAACGAATCGGGTGATTATAAAGGAGTACTACATGTGTCTCCAAAGGCGATGTTGGGTTGGCGATTTCGAGATTAGGTTTTGTCATCCGATAGCTCTGAGAGGTATCTCGGCCCTCTCGGTAATGCACATCACTTAAGCCTTGTAAGCACTACAACTAATGAGTTAGTTGTGAGATGATGTATTACGGAACGAGTAAAGAGACTTGCCGCAACGAGATTGAACTAGGTATTGATACCGACGATCGAATCTCTGCAAGTAACATACCGATGACAAAGGAACAACGATGTTGTTATGCGGTCCGACCGATAAAGATCTTCGAGAATATGTAGGAACCAATATGGGCATCCAGGTCCCGCTGTTGGTTATTGACCGTGAATAGTTCTAGGTCATGTCTACATTGTTCTCGAACCGTAGGGTCCGCACGCTTAAGGTTTCGGCGATGCTTATTATGAGTTTATGTATTTTGATGTACCAAGGAGTTCGAGTCCCTGATGTGATCACGACATGACGAGGAGTCTCGAATGGTCGAGACATAAAGATTGATATATTGGAAGCCTATGTTTGGAGTTCGAATGGTTCCGGTGAAAACGGAATTTATCAAGTACCGGAGGTTACCGAACCCCCCGGAGGTAAATGGGCCTCGATGGGCCTTGGTGGAAAGGAGAAGGGCCAGCCCTAGTTGGTCACAGCGCCCCCTTTCCCTAGTCCTACTAGGACTAGGAGAAGGGGCCGCCCCTCTCTCTTCCTCCCTCCGGAATCCTAGTCCAACTAGGATTGGGGGAATCCTACTCCCTGAGGGAGTAGGACTCCCGCCGCCTCCTTGGCCGCCGCCCCCCCCCTCCTTTATATACGCAGGGGGGCACCTTGGAACACACAAGTTGATCGTGAGATCGCTCTTAGCCGCAGCGGTGCCCTCCACCATATTCCACCTCGTTATACTGTCAAGCTTAGGCGGCCTCGCGCCGTGAAACATCAAGATCGCTACCACGCCGTCAGGTCGACGAACTCTCCTCGACACTCGCTGGATCGGAGTACGAGGACGCCATCGAGCTGTACGTGTGTCAAGAACTCGGGGCGCCGGAGTAACGGCGCCGGATCGGTCGGATCGCGAGGAGAACGTGACGACTACTTCCTCTACGCCAGATCGCTCCGCCTCGGTCTACAAGGGTATGTAGACAACACTCTCCCTCTCTCGCTATACATCACCATGATCTTGCGGTGCGAGGAAAATTTTTGAAATTACTACGCTCCCAACAAAGGGCATCCGAGCCTAGGTTTTTTCTATGGTTTGATGTTTTGCACGAGTAGAACACAAGTGAGTTGTGGGCGATACAAGTCATACTACCTACCAAAGATGTCATACTTTGGTTCAGCGGTATTGTGAGATGAAGCGCCTGCATCGACATTACGCCAGACGCTTACGCCGAGACTGGTTTCACCGCCACGAGCACTCGCTGCTTAAAGGTGACCGGTGGGTGCCTCGCTCTCTCACTTTAGTTGAACTGAGTGCGGCTACGCCCGTCCTTGAGAAGGTTAAACGAGTCTATTTGACGAAGTATCGCTGTGGTTTTGATGCGAGGTGAGACCGGTTCTTGCTTAAGCCCGTAGCAGCCACGTAAAATTTGCAACAACAAAGTAGAGGACGCCTAACTTGTTTTTGCAGGCATGTTGTGATGTGATATGGTCAAGACGTGATGCTATATTTTATTGTATGAGATGATCATGTTTTGTAACCGGTTATCGGCAATCGGCAGAGCCATATGGTTGTCGCTTATTGTATGCAATGCAATCGCTTCGTAATGCTTTACTTTATCACTAAGCGGTAGCGATAGTCGAGTAGCATAAGTTTGGCGAGACGACAACGATGCTACGATGGAGATCAAGGTGTCGCTACGGTGACGATGGTGATCATGGTGGTGCCGCAAGATGGAGATCGTGAAGCACAAGATGATGATGACCATATCATATCACTTATATTGATTTGCATGTGATGTTTATCCTTTATGCATCTTATCTTGCTTTGATCGACGGTAGCATTATAAGATGATCTCTCACTAAATTATCAAGAAGTGTTCTCCCGAGTATGCACCGCTGCAAAGTTCGTCGTGCCTGCATACCACGTGATGATCGGGTGTGATAAGCTCCACGTCCATCTACAACGGGTGCAAGCCAGTTTTGCACACGCAGAATACTCAAAGTTATACTTGACGAGCCTAGCATATGCAGATATGGCCTCGAACACGGAGACCGAAAGGTCGAGCGTGAATCATATAGTAGATATGATCAACATAAGATGTTCACCATTGAAAACTACTCCATTTCACGTGATGATCGGTTATGGTTTAGTTGATTTGGATCACGTGATCACTTAGATGACTAGAGAGATGTCTTTCTAAGTGGGAGTTCTTAAGTAATATGATTAATTGAACTTAAATTTATCATGAACTTAGTCCCGTAGTATTTTGCAAATTATGTTGTAAGATCAATAGCTTGCATTGTTGCTTTCATATGTTTATTTTGATATGTTCCTAGAGAAAATTGTGTTGAAAAATGTTAGTAGCAATGATGGGATTTGATCCGTGATCCGAGGTTTATCCTCATTGCTGCACGTAAGAATTATGTCCTTAATGCACCGCTAGGTGATGCACCTATTGCAGAGCGTATGCACGCTATGAACGCTTTAGCTCAAGATGATGACTACTTGATAGTTTTGTGCACCATGCTTTATGGCTTAGAATCGACTTCAAAGATGTTTTGAACATCATGGACCATATGAGATGTTCCAGAATTGAAGTTAATATTTCAAGCAAATACCCGAGTTGAGAGATATGAAGTCTCCAACAAGTTCTATAGCTAAAAGATGGAGGAGAATCGCCAACTAGTGAGCATGTGCTCGATTGTCCGGGTACTTCAATCGCTTGAATCAAGTGGGAGTTAATCTTCCGATAAGATAGTGATTGATGAATTTTTTAGTCACCATCACCAAGTTAGTAGAACTTCGTGATGAACTATAGTATGCAAGGGATGACGAAAATGATTCCTGCTCTTCGTGATGTTGAAATCGATTTAAGGTAGAAATCAAGAAAGAGCATCAAGTGTTGATGGTTGACAAGATCACTAGTTTCAAGAAAAGGGCAAAGGAAAGAAAGGGGAACTTCAAGAAGATTGACAAGCAAGTTGTCACTCCCAGTGAAGAAGCCCAAGTCTGAACCTAAGCTCTAAACTAAGTGCTTACACCGCAAAGGAAATGGTCACCGAAGCGAACTGCCCCAAATATTTGGTGGATAAGAAGGATGGCAAAGTGAAAAAGGTATATTTGATATACATGTGTTTGATGTGTACTTTACTAGTGTTTATAGCAACCCCTCAGTATTTGGTAATCGGTTCGGTTGCTAAGAGTAGTAACTCAAACGGAGTTGCGTAATAAACAAAACTAGTTAAGGGTGAAGTGACGATGTGTGTTGAAAGTAGTTTCAAGATTGATATGATCATCATCGCACACCCCTATACTTTCGGGATTAGTGTTGAACCTAAATAAATGTTATTTGGTGTTTATGCTGAGCATGAATATGATTTGATCATGTTTATTGCAATACGGTTATTCATTTAAGTAAGAGAATAAACTGTTATTCTGCTTACATGAATAAAACCTTATATGGTTACACACCCAATGAAAATGGTTCATTGGATCTCGATCGTAGTGATACACATATTCATAATATTGAAACCAAAAGATGCAAAGTTAATAATGATAGTGCAACTTATTTGTGGTAATCGCCGCTTAGGTCATATTGGTGTAAAGCGATGAAGAAACTCCATACCGATGGGATTTTGGAATCACTTGATTATGAATCACTTGATGCTTATGTAACCGTGCCTTTTGGGCAAGATGACTAAAACTCCGCTTCTCCTAACAATGGAGCAAGCAACCGACTTATTGGAAATAATACATACCGATGTATGCGATCCAATGAGTGTTGAGGTCATGGCAAGTATCGTTATTTTCTGACCTTCACAAGATGATTTGAGCAGATATGGGTATATCTACTTGATGAAACATAAGTCTGAAATAGTTGAAAGGTTCAAAGAATTTCAGAGTGAAGTGGAAAATCATCGTGACAAGAAAATAAGATTTCTACGATCCGATCATGAGACAAATATTTGAGTTACGAGTTTGGTCTTCAATTAAAACAATGTGGAATAGTTTCACAAATTCATGCCACCGAACACCACATCATAATGGTGTGTCCGAACGCCATAACCGCATTTTATTGGATATAGTACAATCTATGATGTTTCTTACCGATTTACTAATATCGCTTTGGGATCATGCATTAGAGACAACTGCATTCACGCTAAATAGGGCACCATCTAAACCGCTGAGACGACACTATATGAACTGTGGTTTAGCAAGAAACCAAAGTTGTCGCTTTCTTAAAGTTTGGGGCTGCGATGCTTATGTGAAAAGTTTCATCCCGATAAGCTCAAACCCAAATCGAGAAGTGCGCTTCATAGAATACCCAAAGGAAATTGTTGGGTACACCTTCTATCACAGATCCAAGGCAAGATATTCGTTGTTTAAATGGATCCTTTCTAGAGAAGGAGTTTTCTCAAAGAAGTGAGGGAGGAAAGTAGAACTTGATGAGGTAATTGTACCTGCTCCCTTATTGAAAGTAGTTCATCACGTAAATCTGTTCTGTGACTACTACACCAATTAGTGAGGAAGCTAATGATGATGATCATGTAACTTCAGATCAAGTTACTACCGAACCTCGAGGTAAACCAGAGTGAGATCCGCACTGAGTGGTACGGTAATCCTGTTCGAAGTCATGTAACTAGACCATGATGAACCTACTAACTATGAGGAAGCGATGATGAGCCCAGATTCCGCAAAATGGCTTGAGGCCATGAAATCTGAGATATGATCCATGTATGAGAACAAAGTGTGGACTTTGATGGATTTGCCCGATGATCGGCAAGCCATAGAAAATAAATGGATCTTCAAGAGGAAGACGGACGCTTGATAGTAGTGTTACTATCACAAAGCTCGACTTGTCGCAAAAAGGTTTTTGACAAGTTCAAGGTGTTGACTACAATGAGATTTTCTCAACTCAGAGCGATGCTTAAATCTGTCTCAATCATGTTAGCAATTGCCACAATTTATGAAATTTGGCAAATGGATGTAAAACTGCATTCCTAATGGTTTTCTGAAGAAGAGTTGTATATGATGCAACCAAGAAGGTTTTATCGATCCAAAGGAGCTAACAAAGTGCAAGCTCCAATGATCCATCTATGGACCGGTGCAAGCATCTCGAGTTAGAATATACGCTTGATAAGTTGATCAAAGATATAGTTTTATACAGCACTTACTATGAAGCCTCAGATTTACTAAAAAGTGAGTGGAGCACTACAAGATTTCGATAAGTATATGTGAATGACATATTGTAGATCGGAAATAATGTAGAATTATTCTCAAAGCATAAAGAAGTGTTTGAAAGGAGTTTTTCAAAGAAAGACCTCGTAAAGCTATTTATATATTGAGCATCAAGATCTATAGAGATAGATCAAGATGCTTGATAAGTTTTTTCAATGAGTACATACTTTGACAAGATTTTGAAGTAGTTCAAAATGAAACAAATAAAGAAAGAGTTCTTGCCTGTGTTACAAGGTGTGAAATTGAGTAAGACTCAAAACCCGACCACAAAGCAGAAGATAGAAAGAGAATGAAAGTCATTCACTATGCCTTGGCCATAGTTTCTATAAAGTATGCCATGCTGTACCAGATCTATTGTATACCCTGCACCGAGTTTCGCAAGGAGTACAATAGTGATCTAGGAGTAGATCATCGACAATGTCAAAATTATCCTTAGTGGAATAAGGATATGTTTCTCGATTATGGAAGTGATAAAAGGTTCGCAGAAGGGTTACGCCGATGCAAGTTTTGACACCGATCCGATGACTCTAAGTCTTGATCTAGATACATATTGAAAGTGGGAGCAATTAGCTAGAGTAGCTTCGCAAGAGCATTGTAGACATAGAAAATTGCAAAATACATAACGGATCTCAATGTGAAAGACCCGCTGACTAAGACTCTCTCACAAGCAAAACATGATCACACCTTAGTACTCTTGGGTGTTAATCACATAGCGATGTGAACTAGATTATGAATCTAGTAAACCCTTTGGGTGTTGGTCACATGGCGATGTGAACTATGGGTGTTAATCACATGATGATGTGAACTATCGATGTTAATCACATGGTGATGTGATCTAGATTATTGACTCTAGTGCAAGTGGGAGATCAAGGAAATATGCCCTAGAGGCAATAATAAAGTTATTATTTATTTCCTTATATCATGATAAATGTTTATCATTCATGCTAGAATTGTATTAACCGGAAACATGATACATGTGTGAATGCATAGACAAAACAAGATGTCACTAGTATGCCTCTACTAGACTAGCTTGTTAATCAAAGATGGTTATGTTTCCTAACCATGAACAAAGGAGTTGTTATTTGATTAATGAGGTCACATCATTAGTAGAATGATCTGATTGACATGACCCATTCCATTAGCTTAGCACACCATCGCTTAGTATGTTGCTACCTTTTATCCATGACTTATACATGTTCCTATAACTATGAGATTATGCAACTCCTGCTTACCGGAGGAACACTTTGGTGCTACCAAACGCCACAACGAATCGGGTGATTATAAAGGAGTACTACAGTGTCTCCAAAGGCGATGTTGGGTTGGCGATTTCGAGATTAGGTTTTGTCACTCCGATTGCTCGGAGAGGTATCTCTGGCCCTCTCGTAATGCACATCACTTAAGCCTTGTAAGCACTACAACTAATGAGTTAGTTGTGAGATGATGTATTACGAACGAGTAAAGAGACTTGCTTGAACGAGATTGAACTAGGTATTGATACCGACGATCAATCTCTGCAAGTAACATACCGATGACAAAGGGAACAACGATGTTGTTATGCGGTCCGACCGATAAAGATCTTCAGAGAATATGTAGGAACCAATATGGGCATCCAGGTCCCGCTGTTGGTTATTGACCGTGAATAGTTCTAGGTCATGTCTACATTGTTCTCGAACCGTAGGGTCCGCACGCTTAAGGTTTCATGGCGATGCTTATTATGAGTTTATGTATTTTGATGTACCAAGGAGTTCGAGTCCCGATGTGATCACGACATGACGAGGAGTCTCGAATGGTCGAGACATAAAGATTGATATATTGAAGCCTATGTTTGGAGTTCGAATGGTTCCGGCGAAACGGAATTTATCGAAGTACCGGAGGTTACTGAACCCCCGGAGGTAAATGGGCCTCGATGGGCCTTAGTGGAAAGGAGAAGGGCCAGCCTAGGTGGGCGCACAAGCCCCCCTTCCCTAGTCCTACTAGGACTAGGAGAAGGGGCCGCCCTCTCTCTCCTTCCTCCGGAATCCTAGTCCAACTAGGATTGGGGGAATCCTACTCCCAGAGGAGTAGGACTCTCGGGCGCCTCCTGGTCAGCCGCCCCTCCCCTGCTCCTTTATATACGGGGGGGGGGCACCTTGGGACACACAAGTTGATCGTGAGATCGCTCTTAGCCGTGCGCGTGCCCCTCCACCATATTCCACCTCGTTATACTGCCGCTGGCTTAGGCGCCTCGCACGTGAAACATCAAGATCGCCACCACGCCGTCGCGTCGACGAACTCTCCTCGACACTCGGCTGGATCGAGTACGAGGGACGCCATCGAGCTGTACGCGGTGTCAAGAACTCGGGCGCCTGAGTAACGGCGCCGGATCGGTCGGATCGCGAGGAGAACGACGACTACTTCCTCTACGCCAGATCGCCCGCCGGGTCTACAAGGGTATGTAGACAACACTCTCCTCTCTGCTATACATCACCATGATCTTGCGTGCGAGGAAAATTTTGAAATTACTACGCTCCCCAACCCAACAGTTGTTTACGTGTCGGGGTCATCCACACTGCAATTTTGGCCGATTCTCGCCCGCTTCATGGACTATTACTCGCCGCTTTTGGGTCCCGCGATTCCCTATAGTTGTTGAACCCCAAGGTGCGCTTTATGTGTCTGGTCATCAACACTGCAGCTTTTTGCCATTTTTGCCCGCTTCATTGACTATTACTCACTATTTTGGGGTCGCAGAGTGATTTCACGATTAACGCATTCTCGCGTGTGTTTACGGTCGCCATTAACACTCATAGCTTTGGCGATTCTCGCCCGCTTCTCGGACTATTACTCACCGCTTTGGGGTCGAGTGAT
>JAHHZJ010004027.1:0-53931 GCA_021437245.1 Aegilops speltoides | reverse complement strand
TGGCGAAAGAAGAACGGAAGCTGAAGACGAAGGGAGAAGAGGAAGTGTGAGACCATTGTGCTCCCCTTCCGCCCCTTTTAAAGGGCGAGGTGGGGGCTCAACCGCCCTGCCCGGCCAATCGGGAAGCGAGGAGGGCAGAGGAGCGGGGCCGACTCGCCGTCTCCGCCCGTGACGGCTCGGTCTCCCACCTTCGCCGCCCACGACCCCCATGCATGAGGGCCGCGTGGCGAAAAAGCGGGGCCGGAGCGACGGGTGAAGTGACCTCGCCCTGCAACACGATCACGGGGGTGGATGCCCTAAAGACCGCACGCGCCGCCCACGTCTCCCACGACGCCGCAATCAACGCGTGCCATTACGAGGGGGATGCGGCAGATGCGAAAGTGGATTCGGCGCGCCGTGGGCCGCGTGTGCCCGTGCACTGTTTTGGGCCTGGCCCAACAGCGCTCGGCACCGTGTGTGGCCCAGGCCCGGGGGCTCCTGTCGGTGTACTAAGGTAGGGGTACCTCAGTACCCCAACTTGTGCACGGGCGGTTGCAGCTTCCCGCGGCAGGGTTTACCACGTGCTCGCCAAAGACCTTCCTGCTCCATGTCAAACCATTCAAAAACAAAGTATACAAGACGGAAGATCGAGACCCCAGCAAGAGGAGCTTGCCGGGAAGGCCGTTCCAGGCTCAAGGTTACATCAATCACGCAAGGCCCTGGCAAGAGGAGCTCGCCAGGAAGACTAGAAGATTACGACATTGAAGACACGCCTCGGCGCTATATGCGTCCCGGCGAGGGCCCGGGGAGCAACAAGTTACAGAGACCGGCAAGCTCCCGGGTCCGGCAAGGTCAAGACCCCGGCAAGGTGCTTGCCGGGAGAATTGCGCTGTGTGCCCGCGCTCCAGCTCATCAGCCCACGCGTCGCCCTGGGGCCTTTCCAGGGACGCGTGGCGGATGGCTGTGCAGCCTGGGGGACACGGTGGCACTTCACGGTGATGGATCCATCGCCGTGGCAGACGGAGACGCAAGGGCGGGAGCTTTTGGGGTCGGCGGCGGGTCATTAAATGCCCTTGTCCCCATCACAAAGTAGGTAGCAACCACTGTTCACGCCTTTGTAGCTCTCTTGTTCCTTGTTCCAACTACCACCTCTTTTACATTTTTACCCCTTTCTCCTACGTTGACACCTGTCGGTGACCCCTTGCACTATAAAAGGAGGCCCATGCACAACGTGGAGGGGGGGGTTCGGTTCGGTTCGGTTCGGTTCGGTTCGGAAACCTTGACAACTCTCGCGCTCGGTGTAGCTGCTACTGTAGATCTTCAAGCTCCCGAGCTCAATACAAACCAAGGCAGGAGTAGGGTTTTACGCGTCCATCGCGGCCCGAACCTGGGTAAAAGCTGCCCGCGTGCTCGCTACGATCTGCTCTCCGTGCTCCCTCCGCCCTCGTACTGCACAGACAAGGGGCTCCGGCCCCATAGGTGTTCGTGGCGGGCAGTTTCCCCCGACAGGTTTACAAATATCAACGTAAATTAATTTGAAAACATAAATATTGCCTTCATGCAGGTTCCATAGCAAGAAAAAAAGTCTGCATTTACCTTTTTTATTTCAAATGTTGATGAAATTTGTCATCATCGATCATTCTAGATGTGCATGAATATTTAGATGGCAATACTTTAGTCCTAACTCAATTGTGTATTATGTTTATAGTTACAACTATTTTAAACATGTTACTATAATTATTAATTGTTCAAGTAAAACTAGGTGAATGAAATTAGTATTTATATTATGTATTGACTGGACTCCATTGCTATAATTGTTAGCCAAAATTGGGTATCCTCGTTTCTGAATTTGAGGATGATAGCCTGTGAAACATCAACTGGAGCGCCAATACCCCCATCTATGTGATCCACATCACGTTTGGACCCCAAGGCTAGGAGGACCTACTAGATGGGTTCTTTTACTTCATTATTGTCCCGTTGGGTTGAATCTCTGACCTTCTTACATTCATAGCCACCAGGTCTAGTTGGTATACAACGTTCATCTAAATCAAATCTACCTTAGGCATGCTCTTCCCACCTATTATTTTCATGAACTGCGCGGACCGGACATGCTCAACAAACATAGACCATTGAAAGACATGGGAGCTCGTTGATTCCACATACCCTAGTACTCCTATGTGTCACTTCAGACCTTGTAGTATTTTGGACAAAATGGTAATGATCAATTGTACTTATGGTCATGCTCTCTTCTCCCTTGATACATCTGTAGTCACTATTGACGTTCTCACTCGCACTGCGGCTGAAGCCCCACCTTGCCAATTGATTCATCTTTAATATAGAATAATGATATTTCCAAAAATATCATCGAATTCATATCTATTTGTCAGCGACCTGCACTCCATGTGCGCTAGCTTATTTGGGAGCCCCTCTTGGTTGCATTGCGATATTTCAAACTCACATTGGATCTAAAACATAGTGACCTTAAAATGCAAGGTTATTATGAGGATAAATTTAAAGATGTATCGGGTGCATTTGGTGCATCACTTTTTTGTTGGGTTACTAAAGGTTGCTTGTGGCCATTATATGGACCCCCACACACTTCCACGAAATTCGGTGGCTTGGTAAGACATGTTCTCCAAGATGGTTGTAACGGGGAAGCCTTCTCCATTGACTTTTCAACTGAACTTGCAAAGTATATTAGGGCGAAATATGGAAGCCTATCTAAGATGGTTGTAACGGGGAAACATATTTTTCCTAGCCACGATGCTTACTGAACCCTGAGAGGATCGGTTTATGGGTTGGTCATATCTACTAGTTGAATGAAATTCTTGAGTATTTTCATGTGGGAACCAGAACCTCAAATTTTTACTCTCTTGACACATGCTCTCTTCCACACCCACCCCTCCACCTCTGTGTCGACCAACCTAATCCTGCCTAACTAACTATAGACGATGCATTCAGGCAACTGTATGGGTCCATGTATAGTTTTCAACTAGATTTCTAGATTTTTATATTTTAAATACTTCTAAAAATTATTTGGAATTTTAAATTGAATATATATATTGTAAAAATGAAAAAATGTACATGTTCATGCATATAAGATGTTCGTCCATATTTAATATTTGTTCACCTCATATGATAACTGTGGGCATCACATATTCCAGAAGATTGCATTGCTAATTTTAGAAAAATTCATAAAATGATTAAAATATTATATAGATATGTTTTATTGTATAAAAAAGGTGTTCTTCTAGTATTCAGAAATTATTTATTGCATATTCTCAAAATGGTCATCACTTATTTGGAAAATATTCATCACATATTTTAATTATGTATAAAAACTATTAATGTATTAAAATGTAATATATCAGAAAAAAGAACTGAGATATGTTGAAATCATATTTATAAATCATCATGGATAGAAAATTATATTCAAATTATCGAGTTATAATCAAAGAAAGTAAATAAAGTTCAACTAATAATCAGAAAATAAAATCAAATAGGAATGGGAAAAAAAGGCTAAATCAGAAGAAAAAAAAGGAGTTTAAACACACAAGAAAAAAAAGGAAAAAAGGACGGCCATAGCACACACGCATAGTTATTCACCGACTATCCCTGACTTGTGCTAGGAGTAGGTTTCGTCGGGGTCCTTCTACTAAGCCCTAGCTTTTCAACAATGTAGTAACCGAAATTTATAATTTTATTTTTCTAATTTGTAATAGGACATGTATAAATTTAGCTCATTTTTCCATCGAATTTTAGTTAAAAATCGTTCGTCTTTGAGTTTTTATACTATATAATAGAATACAGAAAATTTGAAGGGTTTACAAAATATCAATGTAAAACAATCTCAAAATTTCAATATCACTTACATGCATCTCCCAAGGAAAGAAAATGCAGCCCTTGCCTTATTTTATTTCAAATGTTGATGAAATTCAATGCGGTCCATTTTTCTTGAGGTTCATGCATATATGCTTGGAAATAATTTAGTCCTTACTCAATTGTATATTATCCCTATTGTTTTACAATTTTTTTACTATTTTACTATAATTGTGATTGATTGTAGTAGTACTATGTGATCGAAAATAGTGATAGCAGTTTATGTTAATTGGTATCCTTAAGTTGATGATTCCTAATGGAGAATTTGAAGTTGGTACCATGCAATATATCAACTGGGGCTCCAACATCCCGTCTCCATGCTTTGCATCTTGTTCGCACCCTTTGGATAGGTAGATCTATGTCATGGTTTATTTTACACCATCATAGTTCCATCAGTGAACTTATTGAATTCACCGCTACCAATCCTAGCTGGTATGTCGCACATGTATTAGTTAAATTACCTTAGGCGTGCACTTCCCTCCTATTATTTCTACAAACTTTGGTGACCAAACTAGCTCAGAAGAATTGAACAATGGAAAGACACTGGAGCTGATTGATCCCACACACCCTAGTACTCCATCGTGTCGCTTAAGCTATCCAAGTATTTTGGACAAACCTACAGTTGTCAAGTATATTCATAGCCATGATATGTTCTTCCTCGGAAGATCCCTTGTCCTAATGAACATGCTCAATCTCGCAACATCTGCATATCCATCTTGGCAATTTATTCAGCTCAGGTGTAGAACTTTCATATACCCAAAACCTTCAAAGGATTCATATGTATTTGTCAGCGGCTGGCACTGCCTGTATGCTTGGTGCTTTGCGATCCCTCTTTGTTGCACTGTGACTTTCTAAATTAAAATTTGATCTAGGAGATGGTGGCCTTGAAAGGCTATGCCATTATGAGGATAAGAAAAAATGTAAGACGTGCATTTGGCACACCAGTTTCTTGTTGAGGTACTAAGAGTTGGTTGCAGAGATTATATGTACTTGTAAGCGCTTTCCAGTAACTTGGTGGGATGGAAAGGCACACTCTCCTACTTGGTTATATTAAGGAAGCCTTCTACTACATCGACTTTTCGACTAAACCTACAAAGTATTTGCGGGTGGAAGCTGGAGGCTTGAAGAAGTGGGCATTGTTATTTCATTGGAAACATGTTGGCCAGACACGTTTCTTAGTGAACCAAGAGAAGATGGGGTTATGCTATGTCCGTGCCTGCTAGGTGAAAATTCTCAATTATTTTCATACCTAGTAGATAGCAACAACAATGAGGAGTGTGACCCAGAACTATAATTTCTTCCTCTCGGTGGTGCATGCTCTCTTCTTCCCACTCAGTTGCACCTCTCTTCTAACCATACTAATCATTCCTAAATATCCGGTTATCGACTCAAGAAAGCAACTATATTGGCCAATGTCTGGCTTTCAACTGGATTTCATTTTTTGGAATTTTTATTTTACATATTTTCAAAACATACATACCCCAAAGGAAAATTATATTGCAAAAATGGAAAAATTATATAAATATTCATGCATCTAAGATGTTTGTTCAATATTAAAAATATGTTCACCTCGTATGTTAAATATGGTCATCACATATTTTAAAAGAACTCACATATTCAAAAGGTGTTCATCACATATGTGAAACTATGTCATCCATAAATATGTTTTAGTGTAATAAGAACAAATATCATCTGTTCATCCAGTGTTGAATAAATTATCCATTGCATATTAAAAAAATATCGCGTACTTGGAAAATGTTCTTGACATATTTGAAAATGTAAGAAATATTGATGTAATAATATTTTAGGAATAAAAATGAAAAAATGTTCAACTCATATTTGAAAGGTCTTCGTTGACAAAAGTTATATTCATTTCATATGAGAGAGAGAGAACGTGCTGTGGGTTGTTCCATGTCATTTCCAGTGACATCAACGCATTTGTGAGGGTCACCCAACGCACCCTATGCACGAGAGCCATGAGTTGCCTCGCGTCATGGTGGTACCATGTGCGTAACACACATGAATGGCAACTTAAGGATTAATGATTAACAAAAAATGGTAAAATGAAAAACACGACAAAATAATCCCCATCCCGCTCATCGCTGATGCACATCGTCGGGCAACTTCTTGCCACCGGAGCCTCGTGTGCCTTCACGGCCATAGTGACCGCCGCAACCTCCACCACCATGCAACAACATGCCTCTTCTTCTCTTTTCCCCGGTCTTGGAGCTGGGATTGTAGTGGGAGTAATGAAGTAGAGAGGAGATCTGAGCCGGAGCGTAGGAGGAGGAGGAGCAAGGTGGACCAGGCCATGCACAAATTAGAGGTCATTTTCCCATGCCATGCATACCCATATCTGGTTGCTGCTGATCCGACACCATAGTGTACATAAGGTGTTTGAGGTGATGCCCCTTAATTATTGTAGTTCATTCTACTTCCTCTTTTGTTTTTTCTAGATGGTCTATGTGAAAAATCATTTTACTATGACATCATAGAGTGTGGCAACCTATTGTAATTTGAGCTTGTTTGTTGTGACCTTCTATATATGGCGAGCCTTCTATTCATGTTAGAAAACTGCACACAGGGAGTAAGCTATATTTATATACATTGGTAATCAATACACAAAGGCATTTGGCATTTATATATAGAATATCCCTACATTTTATCTAGTGTACTTGATCTTATCTTCAATCATTAAACTAATTGACAGCTTTTGGCATTTCTCCCTCTCCATAATTATATATATGGTTCCAAAATTCCATAAAAATGTTTTGAAGGCAATTTGAAAAGAGCCACAAAAATATTTTGGAGGTGGCCTGAGAAATGCCACATTTGACCTTTAGAGCCATTCTCTATAATGCAATAAATTATCCTTGTATGCGTTCTCAAGATGCCTCCAATATGTGTTTTCTGATGCATTTTAGAAAAGGTCCTTGAAAGGTCTTTTCCTTCGTAAGTATCTCCAACATTTTCTGAAATGCCTTTAATTGTGTAGGCTAGCATTTTATAGGCCTTTTGAGGCATTTGAGAATACCCGCTAACAGTTCACGTGTTTTGATGCCAACGCCCGCATGCTTAGTGAACTCAAAACTGAAGGGGTTTAAAATTCTTGAGTATTTTCATACCCAGTACATAGTGACCAAAATGAGGACCGTCAGTGAGAAACTTAATTTCTTCCTCGAATGGCGCATGTTGTCTTCCCTAACTCTCGCCTCCACCTGTACGCTAACCAGACTAATCCTCTCTAGCTAACTAGTAGAGGATACATCGAAGCAACCATATGGTCCCGTGTCGGATTTTCATCGGGATTTTTTCCTCGAATTTTTCATGCTACATTTGTAAAAAAATCTAATGGAGAAACTATATTGCAGAAATGAAAGAAGGTACGTGTTCTCGGGTATAAGATGTCCATCTGTATTGAAACTATGATGACCCCATATTCCGATTATGGTCATCATATATTCCAAAAGAATTCATTGCGTATTTAAGAAGTGTTCATGACATATTTAAAATTTGGCATGTATAAATATGTTTGAGTGTATTAAAAGGAAAATATATGTTCATCGAGTATTAAAAAATGTTAATAACGTATTTGGAAAATGTTTCTCACATGTTTGAATTACGTTAACAAATATTATTGTATTAAATTTCATGTATACAAAAGAAATAAAAAGATGTTTCGATTTGTATTTGTAAAATATTGATGGATAAACAATTATATTCATGCCACAGAGTAAGAAATAGAAGGAAGAAAAACAACTAATAAATGAAAAAGAAAACAAACAGGAAAATAAAAGGAAAGGCTAAACTAGAACAAACAAAAAACATTGAAACACACTTGGAAAAAAACCAAAAAGCACAGCCATAGCAGTCCCACTTAGGCAATTTACCAACTATCCCATGCCTGGCGCTTGGAGTAAGATTCATTGGGATCCTTCTACCGAGCCCTCGATTATTCACAACTAATTTTCTAAAATTTTCAGGATAAATAAAAGTTCTTTGCACTAGACATTGTTCACCTCAAAGACATAGAGAGATAGAGAACTTGGTAAAGCTCTCTCTCTCTCTCTCTCTCTCTTTGTCTCTCTTGTCAGACACGCTCCACCCCGAACCTCTATATATCCATGCTAACTATGCTAAATCCGCCCATGGTTGAGCACTAGATTATGGTTTGAGGCAACTTAAGGCTAGTACTCTTACTTCCGTCCATGTCTGGAGCCATAGGTCTGGATCCTTGTTCTGTCAAAATCATGTGCCATCAAAGGCCAAGATTCCTGATTCTGCCTAGACCGGGAGCCAACACGATGGATAGTGAGGGAGTGAAGCAAACAACTGTCTGCAATAACCACTTCCACAATGATTAGCATCACAGAATGTAGTTGCGGTCTCCTCCACTATACCCTCGCTTATTATAACTGACGGAGGTGTGATGAATAACCACGTCAATGAAAAATTAGTCCAAGAGTTGTTCGTCTTTGAATTTCTTGTACTATATAACAGAATACATAAAATTTAAAGGGTTTACAAATATCAATGTAAAACAATCTCAAAATTTCCATATCACTTTCATGTGTCTCCCAAGGAAAGAAAATGCAGCAATTGCATTAGTTTATTTCAAATGTTGATGAATTTCAAGGTGCTCCATTTTTCTTAAGGTTTATGCATACATGCTTGGAAATAATTCACTCCTTACTGAATTGTGTATTATGTTTATTGTTTTCCAAACGTTTTTACTATGTTACTATTATTATGATTGGTTGTAGAATTACAATCTGAATGAAAATAGTGATAGCAGTTTATGTTATATATTTAGCTAGAGGCTATTGCTATAATTATTATCCGTATGTTGATGATCCCTAATGGAGAATTTGAAGTTGATACCATGCAATACATCGAATGGAGCTCCAACATCCCCATCTCCGTGCTCTGCATCATGTTCGCACCCATAGGCTAGGCAGTTCTATGTCATGGTTTATTTTACTGTATCATAGTTCCATCTGTGACCTTCTTGAATTCATCGCTAGCAACCCTAGTTTGTATGCCGCAACTATGTAAGTTAATTCTACCTTAGGCATGCACTTCACTCCTATTATTTCTACAAACTTTGACGACCAAACTAGCTCAGAAGACTTGAACAATGGAAAGACACAGCGCTCATTGATCCCACACACCCTAGTACTCCATTGTGTCGCCTGAGCCCTCCAAGTATTTTGGACAAATTAGTAGTTGTCAAATATCTTCATAGCCATGATATGTTCTCGCGGAAGATCCCTTGTCTCAATGAATAGTCTCACTCTTGCTACGGCTACATATCCATCTTGGGAATTTATTCATCACTACTGTGGAACCTTCATATATCCAAAAGCGTCAACCGATTCATACATATTATTCAACGGATGGGACCGGCTGTAAGCTTGGAGATTTGCGACCCCTCTTGGTTGCAATATGACTTTCTGAATCACTATTTTATTTAGGAGATGGTGGCCTTGAAGGAATGGCATGGATTTGGCACACCAGTTTCTTTTTGAGGTTCTAAGAGTTGGTTGCAGCGATTATATGTACTGTACACGCTTTCCAATAACATGGTGGCATGGAAAGACAAATTCTCCTAGTTGGTTATAATAAGGAAGCCTTCTACTGTATCGGATTTTCGACTAAACCTACAAAGTATTTGCGGGTGGAGCTGGAGGCTTGAAGAAGTGGGTGTCGTTTTTGACGAGAAACATATAGGCAAGACGTGTTTCTTAGTGAACCAAGAGAAGATGGGGTTATGCTATGTCCATGCCTACTAGTTGGATGAAAATTCTCAATTATTTTCATACCTAGTAGATAGCAACAATAATGAGGAGTGTGACCCCGAACCATAATTTCTTTCTCTCGTTGTGCATGCATTCTTCCTCCAACTCAGCTGCACCTCTCCGCTAACCATACTAATCCTTCCTAACTGTGTGGTTGTCGATTCACCAAAGCAACTGTATGATCCAATGTATGGGTTTCAACATAAATACTCGAATGGAAAAATTATATTGCAAAAAATGAAAAAAAAATCTTATTTTAAAAATATCTTCAACTCTTATTTTAAATATGGTTATGACATATTTCAGAAGAACTCGTGTATTCAAAAAGTGTTCATCACATATGTAAAAATGTGTCATGCATAAATATGTTTTCGTGTATTAAGAAGAAAAAGAACTCACGTCATGTTTGTCCCCCAGAGCAAGGAGGACCTACTAAATCGGTTATCATACTCAACTATTGTCTTCGTGCGATGAATGCTTGACCTTCGTACATTCATAGCCACCGGGTCTAGTTCGTACACAACATTTGTCTAAATCTAATCTACCTCAGGCACGCTCTTCCCACCTATTATTTTCTAGAACTATTCAAACCAGACATGCTCGACAGAGTTGGACCATGGAAAAACATGGGAGCTCATATCTTATTGCGACTAGCATCATACAAGGTAGTCCATTCTGCACCAGTGTAACCTCCTTTGTGAGAACTGAAGAAGGTATGATGAACAACTTAACCTTTATCTGTTGTTTCCACCGAAAAATTGTATATAGTAGAGCTTTGTTTATACATATGATGGATGCGTAAAAGTTCAAGGGTTTACAAATATCAGTGTAAAACAATTTGAAAACATCAATATTGCCTTCATGCAGGTTCCATAGCAAGAAAAAAGGATGCATTTACCTTTTTTATTTCAACTGTTCATGAAATTTGTCATCATCGATCATTCTAAATGTGCATGCATATTTGGATGGCAATAGTTTAGCCCTAACTCAATTGTGTATTATGCTTATAGTTACAACTATTTTAAACATATTACTATAATTATTAATTGTTCAAGTAAAACTAGGTGAATGAAATTAGTATTTATATTATGTATTAACTGGACTCCATTGCTATAATTGTTAGCCACAAATTGGCTATCCCCGTTTCGGAATTTGAACATGATGCCATGTGAAACATCAACTGGAGCGCCAACACCACCATCTACGTGATCCACATCACGTTTGGAGGAGGACCTACTAGATGGGTTATTTTACTTCATTATTGTCCCGTTGCGTTGAATCCATGACCTTCTTACATTCATAGCCATCAGGTCTAGTTGGTATGCAACATTCATCTAAATCAAATCTACCTTAGGCATGCTCTTCCCACCTATTATTTTCAGGAACTGCGCGGACCGGACATGCTCAACAAACATAGACCATTGAAAGACATGGGAGCTCACTGATCCCACATACCCTAGTACTCCTATGTGTCACTTGAGACCTTGTAGTATTTTGGACAAAATGGTAATGATCAACTATACTTATGGTCATGCTATATCTCCCTTGATACATCCATAGTCACTATTAACGTTCCCACTAGCACTGCGACAGAAGCCCCACCTTGCCAATTGATTCATCTATAATATAGAATAATCATATCTGCAAAAATATCATCGATTTCACATCTATTTGTCAGCGACCTGCACTCCAAGTGCGCTAGCTTATTTGGGAACCCCTCTTGGTTGCACTACTATTTTCCATACTCACATTGGATCTAAAACATGGTGACCTTCAAATGCCAGGTCATTATGAGGATAAATTAAAAGATGTATTGGGTGCATTTTGTTAATCACTTTTTGTTGGGTTACTAAAGGTTACTTGTGGCCATTATATGGACCCGCACACACTTTCAAGAAATTTGGTGGCTTGGTGGCTTGTGAAGACATGTTCTCCAAGATGGCTGTAACGGGGAAGCCTTCTCCATTGACTTTTCAACTGAACCTGAAAAGTATGCGAGGGTGAAAGATGGAAGCCTATCTAAGATGGTTGTAATGGGGAAACCTATTTGCTAGCCACGATGCTTAATTAACCATGAGAGGATGGGTTTATGGGTTGGTCATTCCTACTAGTTGGATGAAATTCTTGAGTATTTTCATGTGGGAACCAGAACCTCAAATTTTTGCTCTCTTGACACATGCTCCCTTCCACACCACCCGTCCACCTCTGCGTCGACAACCCTAATCCTTCCTAACTAACTGTAGACGATGCATTCAAGCAACTGTATGGGTCCACGTATGATTTTCAACTAGATTTCTAGATTTTTTATATTTTAGATACTTTTAAAAATTAAATGAAATTTTAAATTGAAGATATATAGTGTAAAAAATGAAAAAATGTACATGTTCATGCATATGAGGTGTTCGTCCATATTTAATATATGTTCACCTCATATTTTAACCGTGGGCATCACATAATCAGAAAATATTTATTGCATATTCTAAAAATGTTGATCACGTCTTTGGAAAATATTCATCACATATTTGAATTATGTATAAAAACTATTAATGTAATAAAATGTAATATATCAGGAAAAAAGAACTGAGAAATGTTGAAATCATATTTATAAATAATCATGTATAGAAAATAATATTCAAGTTATTGAGTTAGAATCAAAGAAAGTAAATAAAGTTCAACTGATAATCATAAAAAAAAATCAAATAGGAATGGGAAAAAAGGCTAAATCGAAAGAAAAAAAAGGAGTTTAAACACACTAGAAAAAAAGGAAAAAAGGACGGCCATAGCACCCGCGCATAGTTATTCACTGACTATCCCTTACTGGTGCTAGGAGTAGGATTCGTCGGGGTCCTTCTACTAAGCCCTAGCTTTTCAACTATGTAGTAACCGAAAATTTATAATTTTATTTTTCTAATTTGTAATAGAACATGTATAAATTTAGCTCTTTCCTAACATGGCATATATAATTAACATTGACGACACCTTTCCAAGTTTCGGACATTGGACTTTGTTCTCTCTCTCTCTCTCTCTCTCACTCATCATACACCCTCTCCTCCCCTCTTCCCCTCCATATCATGTTGAGCGCTAGATGATGCCTTCAGCAAACTATGCAGGCTAGTACATCTGCTTCTATCCCTATCTGGAGTCATAGGTCAGGAACCTAGTTTTGTCCAGTGCTAGATCCTCCACGGGCCAATACGGCCAATTCCACCTAGGTCTGCATCCAACACAATGAATATTGAGGGAGAAAACCACCCCACTATCAACAACAGTCACATCTTACCGCAACTAGTATCACAAAAGGTAGTGGCGGTGTCCACCACTCCACCCCTCCCTTGTGAGCACTTAAGAAGGTAAGATGAACATTTGCCCCTTTTTTCTTATCTTTTCCACTAAAGGCTTAGATAAAAGGTAGTTGATTCTCGAGTTGTTTTTATACAATAAGCCTCACTCAATTGTGTATTTTGTTTTTAGTTTCATAAAAATGTTTCCTATATTGCTATAATTATCAATGGTTGTATTAATATTTGTGAATACAAGTTGTGACAATAATTTATATTATATATGCCACTAGAGTCCATTACTATAATTGTTACCCTTCAATTGATGACCCCTAATGTACAATTCAAAGTCGATCACATGCAAAACTTCAACTGGGGCTCCAACACCCCCATCTCCATGCTCGGGATCATGTTTCCACCCCCAAGGCTGGGCAAACCTATGACATGGCTTATTGTACCCGATCATTGTCCTGACGGGTTCCATTTGTGACCTTCCTGCATTCATCACTACCAGCTCAAGTTGTTATGTCACACTTATATAATTTAAATCTACCTTAGGAACACACTTCCCACCTATTACTTCTAGGAACTTTGCCCATGGTACAAGCTCAGCAAACTCGAACAATGGAAATACACGGGAGCATAATAATCCTGCATATCCTAGTAGTCTGTTATTTAGCTTGAGCCCTCCAAGTATTTTTGACAAAATGGTACTTGTCTAATGTATTCATAGTGATGATATGTTCTCCTTCAGCAGATCCGCCAGTCATAATGAACATGCTTACTCATACTACGAGTGTAGCTCCATCTTGTCAACTGATTAAGCTCTACTATAGAACCTTCATATATCCAGAAGCATCAACATATTCATATATATTTATTAGGGTCGGCACTGCCTGTACGCTCGGTTATTTGGGATCCCTGTTGGTTGCACTACTATTTTGTGAACTCACATTTTATCTAGGAGATGGTGTCCTTCAAAGGCTGGGTCATTGTGAGGATACATCAAAATATGTAAAAATGCATTTGGCACATCAGTTTCTTGTTGAGGTACTTAGAGTTGGTTGCAGCGATTATATTTACCTATACATGCTTTCCAATTATTTAAAGGCTTGTAAAGACACGCTTCTCCAACTTGGTTGTAACGGAGGAAGCCTTCTACACTGACTTTTCAACTGAACCTGCAAATTATGTGATGGTGGAAGATGTAGGCTTGAAGAACTGGGCATTATTCTTGGGCGAGAAATGTATTGGCCAACCACGTTGCTTAGTGAAGCTAGAGAGGATTGGGTTATGGGGTGTCCATATCTACTAGTTGGACTAAAAATCTCAAGTATTTTCATATCTAGTAGATATCAACAAAAATGAGGACTATGACCCAGAACCTTATTTTGTAGCTCTCGTGATGCATGCTTTCTTCCTCCCCCTCAGCTCCACCTCTCCGCTGACCATGCTAATCCTCCATGACTGACCAGTAGACAATGCATCCAATAAATCATAAGGCCCCATGTCCAGTTTTCAACCGAATTTTCATTTTTTTAGATTCATTTATTTTACGTATTTTTAAGAGAATAAAAACATTGAATGTCACAAATATATTGCAGATAAACTGAACAAAATGTACTTGTTCGTGCATATAAGATGTCCGTCCGTATTAAAAATATGTTTACCTCATATTTTGAATATGGTCATCACATATTCCAAAAGAATACCTCGCATATTCAGAAAGTGTTCATCACATTTTTTCTAAAGTATGGCCCGCATAAATATATTTTATTGTATTGTGAAAAAAGATGTTCATCAAGTATTCAAAAAACTATTCATTGCATATTCAAAAAAATTGTTTATCGCAAATTTGGAAAATTCTCAACTCATATTTGAAAAGTCTTCATGGATGAAAGTTATATCCATGTCATAAAGTTAGAATAACAAAAAGTAAAAAATTCAAATGATAAATGGAAAAGAGAATAAACAGGAAAATCAAACTAAAAATTCTAAAATAGAAGAAATGAAACAAAAATGTTAAACATAGAAGAAAAAATGAAAAAAGATGGCCATAGCACCCATGCTTAGAAATTCGCCGATAATTTCCCGCCTGGTGCTAGGCGTAGAATTCATTGGGATCCTTCTACTGAGCCCTAGCTTTTCTACAAGGTTGTAGGAGAAAATTTATAATTTCCATTTTCAAAATTTGTAGGACATGTATAAATTTTGCTATTTCCTAACATGGCTCATATAAGGTTGATGCCTTTTACAAGTTCTGGTTATCGAACTTTCTTCACCTCAGACTCTTTTTATCTCTCTCCCTATCTCGCTGTCCCTCCCTTTCGCCACACAAGCTCTCCCATCTTCGCCTCTGTATCCATGGTTAGTACGCTACAAACGTCCACGGTTGAGCAATAAATGATACTTTGAGGCAACTGCGAGGGCTTGTACTCCTGCATCCATCCAGTTCTGGAGTCCTAGCTCGGGAGCATAGTTGTGGCTAAATAGGTAGCCACCACAAAGTCCAGGACACCTGATTCCACCTAGATCTAGAACCAACACACTAAATAGTGAGGGAGCAAAGCAGCACACTATCTCGAACGATCACATCTTATCACGACTAGCATCACAAAAAGTTGTTGCGATCTCCACCATTGCACCCACCTTTGTGAGCACCAAAGAGGGTATGATGAACAACTTAACCTTTTATGTTCTTCCACAAAAAAATTAGGTAAATAGTAGTTGATCCTTGAGTTAAATTTTATACAATATAAAAGAATATGTAATAGTTTAAGGGTTCACAAATATAAATGTAAAACAGTATCAGAAATTCAATACTGCCTTCATGCATGTTCTATGGCTAGAAGAAGGCAACATTTGCCTTTTTATTTCAAATGTTGATGAAATTTATGATCATGATTATTATTGATATGCATGCACATTTGGATGGCAAAATTTTAGTCCTTACTCAATCTCGCATTATGTTTGTAGTTTCACAAACATTTTTAACGTACTATATGGGCCAATGTATGGGTTTCAACATAAATACTCGAATGGAAAAATTATATTGCAAAAAATGAAAAAAATATAAATATTCGTGCATCTAAGATGTTTGTTTGGTATTAAAAATATCTTCACCTCTTATTTTAAATATGGTTATGACATATTTCAAAAGAACTCGTGTATTCAAAAAGTGTTCATCACAGATGTAAAAATATGTCATGCATAAATATGTTTTTGTGTATTAAGAAGAAAAAAGAACTCACGTCATGTTTGTCCCCCAGAGCAAGGAGGACCTACTAAATCGGTTATCATACTCAACTATTGTCTTCGTGCGATGAATGCTTGACCTTCTTACATTCATAGCCACCGAGTCTAGTTCGTACACAACATTTGTCTAAATCTAATCTACCTCAGGCACGCTCTTCCCACCTATTATTTTCTAGAACTATTCAAACCGGACATGCTCGACAGGGTTGGACAATGGAAAAACATGGGAGCTCATATCTTATTGCGACTAGCATCATACAAGGTAGTCCGTTCTGAACCACTGTAACCTCCTTTGTGAGAACTGAAGAAGGTATGATGAAAATCTTAACCTTTATTTGTGTTTTCCACCGAAAAATAGTATACAATAGAGTTTGTTTATACTATATGATGGATGCGCAAAAGTTCAAGGGTTTACAAATATCAGTGTAAAACAATTTGAAAACATCAATATTGCCTTCAAGCAGGTTCCATAGCAAGAAAAAAGGATGCATTTACCTTTTTTATTTCAAATGTTCATGAAATTTGTCATCATCGATCATTCTAGATGTGCATGCATATTTGGATGGCAATACTTTAGCCCTAACTCAATTGTGTATTATGCTTATAGTTACAACTATTTTAAACATATTACTATAATTATTAATTGTTCAAGTATAACTAGGTGAATGAAATTAGTATTTATATTATGTATTAACTGGACTCCATTGCTATAATTGTTAGCCACAAATTGGCTATCCCCGTTTCCGAATTTGAACATGATGGCATGTGAAACATCAAATGGAGCGCCAACACCACCATCTACGTGATCCACATCACGTTTGGACCCCAAGGATATGAGGACCTACTAGATGGGTTATTTTACTTCATTATTGTCCCGTTGGGTTGAATCTATGACCTTCTTACATTCATAGTCACCAGGTCTAGTTGGTATGCAACATTCATCTAAATCAAATCTACCTTAGGCATGCTCTTCCCACCTATTATTTTTAGGAACTGCGCTGACCAGACATGCTCAACAAACATAGACCATTAAAAGACATGGGAGCTCACTGATCCCACATACCCTAGTACTCCTATTTGTCACTTGAGACCTTGTAGTATTTTGGACAAAATGGTAATGATCAACTATACTTATGGTCATGCTATATTCTCCATTGATACATCCATAGTCACTATTAACGTTCTCACTTGCACTGCGGCAGAAGCCCCACCTTGCCAATTGATTCATCTTTAATATAGAATAATCATATCTGCAAAAATATCATCGATTTCACATCTATTTGTCAGCGACCTGCACTCCAAGTGCGCTAGCTTATTTGGGAACCCCTCTTGGTTGCACTACTATTTTCCATACTCACATTGTATCTAAAACATGGTGACCTTCAAATGCCAGGTCATTATGAGGATAAATTAAAAGATGTATCGGGTGCATTATGTTAATCACTTTTTTTTTGGTTACTAAAGGTTGCTTGTGGCCATTATATGGACCCGCACACACTTTCAAGAAATTTTGTGGCTTGGTGGCTTGTGAAGACATGTTCTCCAAGATGGTTGTAATGGGGAAGCCTTCTCCATTGACTTTTCAACTGAACCTGAAAAGTATGTGAGGGTGAAAGATGGAAGCCTATCTAAGATGGTTGTAATGGGGAAACCTATTTGCTAGCCACGATGCTTACTTAACCCTGAGAGGATGGGTTTATGGGTTGGTCATACCTACTAGTTGGATGAAATGCTTGAGTATTTTCATGTGGGAACCAGAACCTCAAATTTTTGCTCTCTTGACACATGCTCTCTTCCACACCCACCCCTCCACCTCTGCGTCAACCACCCTAATCCTGCCTAACTAACTGTAGACGATGCATTCAAGCAACTGTATGGGTCCACATACAGTTTTCAACTAGATTTCTAGATTTTTGATATTTTAGATACTTTTAAAAATTAAATGAAATTTTAAATTGAAGATATATGTTGTAAAAAATGAAAAAATGTACATGTTCATGCATATGAGATGTCCGTCCATATTTAATATGTGTTCACCTCATATTTTAAACGTGGGCATCACATATTCCACAAGATTGCATCACCTAGTTTAAAGAAATCATAAAATGATTAAAATGCTATATAATATGTTTTATTGTATGAAAAAAGATGTTCCTCTAGTATTCAGAAAATATTTATTGCATATTCTAAAAATGTTGATCACGTCTTTGGAAAATGTTCATCACATATTTGAATTATGTATAAAAACTATTAATGTAATAAAATGTAATATATCAGGAAAAAAGAACTGAGAAATGTTGAAATGATATTTATAAATCATCATGTATAGAAAATAATATTCAAGTTATTGAGTTAGAATCAAAGAAAGTAAATAAAGTTCAACTGATAATCATAAAATAAAATCAAATAGGAATGGGAAAAAAGGCTAAATCGAAAAAAAAGGAGTTTAAACACACTAGAAAAAAAGGAAAAAAGGACGGCCATAGCACCCACGCATAGTTATTCACTGACTATCCCTTACTGGTGCTAGGAGTAGGATTCGTCGGGGTCCTTCTACTAAGCCCTAGCTTTTCAACAATGTAGTAACCGAAAATTTATAATTTTATTTTTCTAATTTGTAATAGAACATGTATAAATTTAGCTCTTTCCTAACATGGCATATATAATTAACATTGACGACACCTTTCCAAGTTTCGGACATTGGACTTTGTTCTCTCTCTCTCTCTCTCTCACTCATCATACACCCTCTCCTCCCCTCTTCCCCTCCATATCATGTTGAGCGCTAGATGATGCCTTCAGCAAACTATGCGGGCTAGTACATCTGCTTCTATCCCTATCTGGAGTCATAGGTCAGGAACCTAGTTTTGTCCAGAGCTAGATCCTCCACGGGCCAATACGGCCAATTCCACCTAGGTCTGCATCCAACACAATGAATATTGAGGGAGAAAACCACCCCACTATCTACAACAGTCACATCTTACCGCAACTAGTATCACAAAAGGTAGTGGCGGTGTCCACCACTCCACCCCTCCCTTGTGAGCACTTAAGAAGATAAGATGAACATTTGCCCCTTTTTTCTTATCTTTTCCACTAAAGGCTTAGATAAAAGGTAGTTGATTCTCGAGTTGTTTTTATACAATAAGCCTCACTCAATTGTGTATTTTGTTTTTAGTTTCATAAAAATGTTTCCTATATTGCTATAATTATCAATGGTTGTATTAATATTTGTGAATACAAGTTGTGACAATAATTTATATTATATATGCCACTAGAGTCCATTACTATAATTGTTACCCTTCAATTGATGACCCCTAATGTACAATTCGAAGTCGATCACATGCAAAACTACAACTGGGGCTCCAACACACCCATCTCCATGCTCGGGATCATGTTTCCACCCCCAAGGCTGGGCAAACCTACGACATGGCTTATTGTACCCGATCATTGTCCTGACGGGTTCCATTTGTGACCTTCCTGCATTCATCACTACCAGCTCAAGTTGTTATGTAACACTTATATAATTTAAATCTACCTTAGGAACACACTTCCCACCTATTACTTCCAGGAACTTTTCCCATGGTACAAGCTCAGCAAACTCGAACAATGGAAATACACGGGAGCATAATAATCCTGCATATCCTAGTAGTCTGTTATTTAGCTTGAGCCCTCCAAGTATTTTTGACAAAATGGTACTTGTCTAATGTATTCATAGTGATGATATGTTCTCCCTCAGCAGATCCCCTAGTCATAATGAACATGCTTACTCATACTACAAGTGTAGCTCCATCTTGTCAACTGATTAAGCTCTACTATAGAATATATCCAGAAGCATCGACATATTCATATATATTTATTAGGGTCGGCACTGCCTGTACGCTTGGTTATTTGGGATCCCTGTTGGTTGCACTACTATTTGGGATCCCTGTACGTTGCTTAGTGAAGCTAGAGAGGATTGGGTTATGGGGTGTCCATATCTACTAGTTGGACTAAAAATCTCAAGTATTTTCATACCTAGTAGATAGCAACAAAAATGAGGACTGTGACCCAGAACCTTATTTTCTAGCTCTCGTGATGCATGCTTTCCTCCTCCCCCTCAGCTCCACCTCTCCGCTGACTATGCTAATCCTCCTTGACTGACCGATAGACAATGCATCCAATAAATCGTAAGGCCCCATGTCCAGTTTTCAACTGAATTTTCATTTTTTTAGATTCATTTATTTTACGTATTTTTAAGAGAATAAAAACATTGAATGGCACAACTATGTTGCAGATAAACTGAACAAAATGTACTTGTTCGTGCATATAAGATGTCCGTCCGTATTAAAAATATGTTTACCTCATATTTTGAATATGGTCATCATATATTCCAAAAGAATACCTCGCAAATTTAGAAAGTGTTCATCACATTTTTTCTAAAGTATGGCCCGCATAAATATATTTTATTGTATTGGGACAAAAGGATGTTCATCAAGTATTCAAAAAACTATTCATTGCATATTCAAAAAAATTGTTTATCGCAAATTTGGAAAATTTGTAACTCATATTATAAAAGTCTTCATGGATGAAAGTTATGTTCATGTCATAAAGTTAGAATAACAAAAAGTAAAAAATTCAAATGATAAATGGAAAAGAGAATAAACAGGAAAATCAAACTAAAAATTCTAAAATAGAAGAAATGAAACAAAAATGTTAAACATAGAAGAAAAAATGAAAAAAGATGGCCATAGCACCCATGCTTAGAAATTCGCCGACAATTTCCCGCCTGGTGCTAGGAGTAGAATTCATTGGGATCCTTCTACTGAGCCCTAGCTTTTCTACAAGGTTGTAGGAGAAAATTTATAATTTCCATTTTCAAAATTTGTAGGACATGTATAAATTTTGCTATTTCCTAACATGGCTCATATAAGGTTGATGCCCTTTACAAGTTCTGGTTATCGAACTTTCTTCACCTCAGACTCCTTTTATCTCTCTCCCTATCTCGCTGTCCCTCCCTTTCGCCACACAAGCTCTCCCATCTTCGCCTCTGTATCCATGGTTAGCACGCTAAAAACATCCACGATTGAGCAATAAATGATACTTTGAGGCAAATGCGAGGGCTTGTACTCCTGCATCCATCCAGTTCTGGAGTCCTAGGTCAGGAGCATAGTTGTGGGTAAATAGGTATCCACCATAGAGGCCAGGTAACCTGATTCCACCTAGATCTAGAACCAACACACTAAATACTGAGGGAGCAAAGCAGCACACTATCTCGAACGATCACATCTAATCACGACTAGCATCACAAAAAGTCGTTGCGATCTCCACCATTGCACCCTCCTTTGTGAGCACCAAAGAAGGTATGATGAACAACTTAACCTTTTATGTTCTTCTACGAAAAAATTAGGTAAATAGTAGTTGATCCTTGAGTTAAATTTTATACAATATAAAACAATATGTAAAAGTTTAAGGGTTCACAAATATAAATGTAAAACAGTATCAGAAATTCAATACTGCCTTCATGCATGTTCTATGGCTAGAAGAAGGCAACATTTGCCTTTTTATTTCAAATGTTGATGAAATTTATGATCATGATTATTATTGATATGCATGCACATTTGGATGGCAAAATTTTAGTTCTTACTCAATCTCGCATTATGTTTGTAGTTTCACAAACATTTTTAACATTTTACTATAATTATAATCAGTTCGAGCACTACTAGGTGAATGAAAATAATATTCACATTATATATCTATTTGACTCCATTGCAATATTTTTTATCCTCAAATTGGCAATCCCTGATGCGGAATTTGAAGTTGATACCATGTGAAACATCAAATGGAGCACCAACGCCTTCATCTCCCTTGTGTGTGTCATGGTTGGACTTCCAAGGTTGTGCGGACCTACTAGATGGCTTATTATACTCCATTATTGTATTGTTGGGTTGAATCTATGACCTTCTGGCATTTATAGACACTTGCTCTAGTTGGTATGCCGCATTCATCAGAATCATCTAACTTTTTCACACTCTTCCCACCTATTATTTTCAGGAACTGTACGGACAAGACATGCTCAACAAACTCAGACAAAGGAAACAGATGGGAGCTCATTGCTGCCACATATCCTAGTACTCCTATGTGTTGCTTGAGCCATCAAAGTAATTTTGACAAAACAGCGGTTATCAAATGTATTCATGGTCATGCTATATTCTCCCCTATAGATCCCTAGTTACTATGGACATGTTCACTCATACTACGACTATATATCCACCTTGCTAATTGATTCAACCCTACAATAGAACCTCATATCTCGAGAAGCATCACCGGATTCACACCTATTTGTCAACGGCCTACACTCCATGTATGCGTGGTGATTTGGAAGCCCCTCTTGGTTACACTCCGATTTCCTATAATCACATTAGATCCAATAGATGGTGGCTTTCAAAGGCCAGGTCAATATGAGGATACATCAACAGATGTACAACATGCATTATGCACACCAGTTTCTGGTTGAGGTACTAAAAGTCACTTATGGCGATTATATGGAACCGCTCATGATTCCCAGAGATTTGGTGGCTTGTGAAAACACATTCTCCAAGATGGTTGTAACGGGGCAGCCTTCTCCAATGACTTTTCGACTGAACCTGCAAAGTACGTGAGGGTGAAAGATGGAGGCTTGAAGAATGGGTGTTCTTCTTTGGGGAGAAACTTATTAGCAATGCTTAGTGAACCTAGAGAGGATGGGGTTATGAGGTGGCCATATCTACCAGTTGGATGAAAATTCCCGAGTATTTTCATTTGGGAGATAGAAACTTAATTTATTCATGTCATGACACATGGCCTCTTCCTCCCCCTTGCTCCACCTCGCATCGACCACCCTAACTCTCCTTAACTAACTGTAGACAATGCATTCAAGCAACTTTATGCGCCCATATCCAATATTCTACTAGATTTTCATTTTTTAATTTTTTTATTTAACATATTTTCTTAAAGCAAAGAATGTTATAAATGACAAAATATAGTAGGAAATGCATAAAAATATTTATATCCATATTTCAAATATGTTCACCTCATATTTTTACTATGGACATCACATATTCTAGAAGAATTCATCACCAATTTAAAGAAAATGATCATCACATATTTAAAAGAGTGTCATGTATAAATATATTTTATTTATTATATGAAAAAATAAACAAAAATGTTCATCTAGTATTTCTAAAATATTTATTGCATATTAAAAATGTTTATCATGTATTTGGAGAATGTTCATCACATATTTGAATTATAAATAGTTAAAATTAATGTAATAAAATTTCATGCATGACAAAAAGGAAACAAAAATTGTTCAACTCGTATTTGAAAAGTCTTCATTGATAAAAACTTATACTCATGTCATAAAGTTAGAAAAGTACAAACAATATATCAATGGATAAACGAAAAAACAAATGGGAAAAGGAAAAAAAGAAAGGCTAAACCAAAAGAAACAAAAAAAGTCATTTAAACACACAAGAAAAAAGGGGAAAGGACGACCATAGTACGTCTTAGGCTATTCGCGGACTATCCCCCTATTGGTGCTATGAGTAGGTTTCATTGGATCCTTATAGTGAGCCTGACCTTCTCAACAAGGTTGTAGCCAAAAAATTACAAATTTTGGTTTTTTATTTGTATGACATGTATAAATTTTGACCTTTACTAACGGGCCTCGTATAACGTTGATGCATTTTGCGTATTCTGGACGTTAGACTTTGTTCACCTTAAAGACACGAAAAGAGAGCCTAAACATCGTCTCTCTCTCTCTCTCTCTCTCCAAATCCATGTTGACTATGTTAAACCGCCCATGGTTCAGCGGTAGATGATGCTTTGAGGAAACTGTCCGGGCTAGCACTTCTTCTTCTATCCAGGTCTGGAGTCATACATCAGTAGCCTAGTTGTGTCCACATCTAGATTCACCACGGGCCACTACGTCATAGTTTTGGAGCCAAGACAACGAATAGTGAGGCAACAAACCACGTCACAATTTTGAACGGCCATATCTTACCATAACTAGCATTGCAAAAGGTAGCTACATTCTCCGCCACTACACCTTCCCTTGTGAGCACCCAAGAAGGTATGATGAAAAACTTACCCTTTTTCTTATCTATTTTAAACAAAACTTTTAGCTCAAAAGTAGTAGATTCTCGAAAAAATTATACTATATGAAACAATACAAAAAAATTCAAGGATTTACGAATATCAATATATAAAAATCTCAAAATTTCAGTATTGCCTTGATGCATGTACTATGGAAACAAAAATGCAACACTTGCCTTTTTTTACTTCACATGAGGATGACATTTGTCATGATATATTTTTCTTGAGGTGCATGCATATTTTGATGTAGTATTGTAATCTCTACTCAATTATGTATTATGTTTTTAGTTTCATAAACATTTCACTGTGTTGCTATAGTTATTAACTGTTGTAGTAGTACTAGGTGAATGACAGTTGTGATAGTGATTTATATTATATATTTAACTAAGAGTCCATTACTATAAATGCTATCTTTAAATTGATGATCCCTGATGTACAGCTTCAAGTTAATAAAATGCAAAACATCAACTGGAGCACCAACACCCCCATCTGCATGCTCCACGTCATGTTTGGACCCCCGAGGTTGTTCTACTCCATAATTGTCCTACTGGGTTGAATATGTGACCTTATCCCATTCATCGCCATCTTCCCTAGTGATTTATCTTTGGCATGCTCTTCCCATCTATTATATTCAGGAACTATGACGACGAGACATGCCTAGTAAGCTAATTTGCATAATTATAATTTCTATAAGTTATGATAATGTTAAATATTTACTTTATTATTAGTGATATGTTTAATTGTTCAAACTTTATTGTTTATTGATGATTTGCTAGTAGTAACCATAATTAATGGAAATTTAGTTAATATTTGGGCATACATAATTTAGGAGTCCCATAATATGTTGATATTTATCCTGCTAAATCGTTCTATCTTTCCATCATTTTATGACATGTTCATCTAGGTTGTCTTCTATTATCGATATGTTTTCACTGATTCAACTTACCTATTTATTGAGCACTAGTATATCCGCATACTATTAAGTTATTCAACCTTGATCCACTATCTCAATTGACGTAAACAAATTTGGCTAAACTTGTCACCATGCCAACGCATTCCCATAGCTTACTATGTTCCCTACCCTTCCAATTGACAATTATTGTAAATATCATTCTAGCAATATATGATTCCAAACTTGCTCAATATATCCTCACCTACGGCTACATTATTTCACTTACCTCTATGTAACTTTCAAGATTCAAAACTGTCAACGATTACATTATTAGGAAGGTTAGTCTAGGTTTGCAATTTATTGCTTCTGGTTCAATATTTACTTTGCATATATGGAGTGCTTCAAATGGTATATTTGGCACCTGCTTGTTGTTTGAAGATCTCAAAGTTATGAAGTATTAATGTCGGCAAGACATTCCGAACTATTGGTTAGGAACTTCAAGATGGTTCTATGGAATAGGCTACACTTTATTTTAACCTAGGAATGACAAGGGTGTACTTATGAGATTGAGTTTTCAAGTACTGACTGTCTAATATGCCTTCCTTGGTCACAGTGATATCTTATCTCCTACTAATGAGAAAATGCAATTACATATTTCACAATTTAGGTAGCTGACTGTTCAACCAATAATTCTTTACTATCGTTTCGCATTAAACATCTGCATTTTGGACAACATAAATTTCTAATTGTTATGATAAGGATCTGATTCTCACTGTATTTTACACAAATTTATAATATATCAACTTATTCAAAATTTCAACATATTGATATGTTATGAAAATATATTTATTGATTTAGAAAAGACAATGTAGCATTAGTCAATTGATGAAAACTCAACTATTTTTTCCATGAAAATGTTAAACCTTTTAACTTATTCTAAATTTTTCAACTACCCTTCTTTACCACCTTAATTTCAACTTTTAATTACCAGACAGTTCATTTTTTTTAAAAATTAAATTGGAACTTATTGAATGAAAAGGACCTTTTTTAAACTAATTATTAAATTAGTTACTATTTAACTTTAATTAAAAGTTGTTCATAATATTGAAAAATTTATATTAAAAAAATTTAATTTAAAAATTCTACGGTTTAAAAAAAACATTTAACTAATTTCCTTCATTATGTTCATCATGGAACCTTTAATTTATTTATTATTTCCCCATTATATGCTTTATTAAATTTTCAAATTTCAAAATTATTTAATAAAAATATTAGAGTGGCGTCGCCCAGCCTTATGGCCGTCCGTCTCCCTACCCGAGGGTCTTGGGGGCTTGCGGAGAAGCTTGTGGTGCAGCAGCGCTTCCATCTGTGGAAGATATCGGCCTGCCGTCAAGGCGCCAGGGAGGCCTGGGCCATGGTGAAGACGCGGTACACAAAGGCGGATCCGAACCACATGGCCGAGGTCGGACCTATGGGGCCCGATGGGAAGGAGATCCCTGTGAGCTTAATGTACGGCCAAGTAGAGTTGGCCGCTAAATATTCCCAGCGGGACTGTAAATTAGACAACCTGTTAAACGGGATTGAAGAGGAGTACAATCAGTCAGTTTGATGATGTATTTTAAAATGACATGTATAATGCCTTCTAGCCGGATTGTAGATCGTTTGTCTTTGCGGACCTTTTCGCTTCAACCTCGGGACCCTAGATTCCGGAGTGTGTCCAAATACCCTCACGGTTATTAAAAAACCGGGCCATGCATGGAGACAAGGCATAGGGGTCGTTGGTGCTTTATCAGACAAGTGCCGAACTAGTTATGTTATATTAGATGGTTAGTAAGAAACATCTTCCAGGGAGAATAGTTCCGTTAGGGATTCCTTTCCCTGGGAGGCATGCCCTAAAGTGCATGTCCGGACTGCAAAAAGAGCAGAAAAGCATCTGGGGGCAGATAAATAAATAGGTAAAAAAAATCATCTTTCAAGTCACCGACCGAATATTCCCTTAAGAACGCTAGCTTTCGGCTTCACACAGTCTGAGGTACACATCCGGATGACCCGGCAGTAACAATCGCAGAGGTGCTCCCTTTACCTCCTAGCCGAACAATCGGGAACGTAGGGGTAATTGAAAGTGCAACTAATCCCCGGGTGGTTTTGGTAATTAATAACAACATATATATCATTGAACTAATTATTTCTTGAGTATATTTCAGAAAGTTCAGTGATATGGGTATGACAATGACTGATGATGTGGACCCCTCAAAATGCTAAGGAAAACATTGGCAAAAGCTCAAGACTCCATTTTTGGTTTAGTGATCCAAGATCACATTGAGTCCATAGGAAAGCCAATACTATTAAAAGGGGATGAGGTTATGATGATGATCTGGTTGCTCAAAGTGCTTAGTGATTTATTTCTCAAACTATCAGCAATCTTTCATTCCAACATAAACCCATAAGTAATCTCGGTCCCACCGATTCCATAAACTCAGTCACACCGAGATGAACCACCTCAGCCATATACCCAAACCCTAGAATTTCGGATTTTCCGATTCCAAACTCGGTCATACCGAAATTGGGGTTGCCAACCTTCAGAACATACGTACTCAAATCGGTGTCACCGAGATGAGAAAGTCGGTCCCACCGAGATTGGCAAACCCTAGACTTTGGAAGAATCGGACTAACCGAGATTGTATTTTCGGTCCCACCGAAAATCCCAACGTTCACAAGATTTGAACTTTCGGTCTCACCGAGTTGTCAACTTCGGTCTGACCGAGATTGGTCAAATGTGTGTAACGGTTGGATTTTGTGTGGAGGCTATAAATACCCTCCACCTCCTCTTCATTCGTGGAGAGAGCCATCGAAAGAACTACCACTCCTACCTTACATTTCTGAGAAGAAAACTACCTACCCTTGTGTTGAGATCAAGTTGCTCCACTCCCACCATATGAAACTTGATTTCTAGCCTTCCCAAGTTGCTTTCCACTCAATCCCTTCCTCCACCACAGCCAAATCAGTGAGGAGAGTTGAGTGTTGGGGAGATTATCATTTGAAGCACAAGAGCAAGGAGTTCATCATCACCAACACCATCTATTACCTTTTGGAGGTGGTGCCTCCTAGATTGGTTAGGTGTCGCTTGGGAGCCTCCGTCAAGATGTGGAGTTGAACCAAGAAGTTTGTAAGGGCAAGGAGATCGCCTACTTCGTGAATATCTACCCCGAGTAAGGCTAGTCCTCCGTGGACGTAGGCCATGATGGCATAGACAAGGTTGCTTCTTCGTGGACCCTTCGTGGGTGGAGCCCTCCGTGGACTCTCGCAGCCGTTACCCTCCGTGGGTTAAAGTCTCCATCAACGTGGATTGACGATAGCACCACCTATCGGAACCACGAGAAAAATCTCCGTGTCTCCAAATTGCGTTTGCTCTTCTCCACCTCCTATTTACTACATGTGCAATTTACTTTCCGCTGCCACTACTCTAGAATTGCATGTGTAGGGTGATACTTGACTTGCTCATCATTGTGAACTTGCTAAAAACTTGTCCTAATCAAAAGGCTAAACCTTTAAGTTGTCAAGTAGTCTAATCACCCCCCCTCTAGACATACTTCCGATCCTACAAGTGGTATCAGAGCTTTGGTCTCCATTGGATTGGTTTCCATTGCATTGGACTCCATAAGCTTGGTTTCACAACCTAGGAGAGTATGGCGTCTAGTGAGGGTAATTTTCGTAGAGGTCCTTACTTTGATGGTTCAAACTTTGCTAGTTGGAAGCATAAAATGAAAATGCATATTCTTGGACATAACCCCGCATGGGGCATTATTTGTGTTGGCTTGCAAGGTGAGTTCTTCGGGAAGGAAAAGTTCGGATCGCGGCTACAGCGGATGAGTTGCGGATGTTCTGAACAATGCTCAAGCTTGTGACATTCTCTTCAATGCTTTGTGTCCCGAGGAGTTCAACAAGATCAGCCGTCTTGAGAATGCAAAAGAGATTTGGGATACTTTGGTGAAATGCACGAAGGTACCGAGTCCGTGAAGGAATCAAAGCTAGATGTTCTTCAAGGTCAACTTGACAAGTTCAAGATGAAGGAAGGTGAAGGAGTCGCTGAAATGTACTCTAGGCTTGCTCTCATCACAAATGAGATTGCCGGCTTAGGAAGCGAAGAAATGACCGACCGATTCATCATCAAGAAGATTCTCGAGCTTTGGATGGAAAGTATGACACCGTGTGCACTTTGATCCAAATGATGCCAAACTACAAGAATCTCAAGCCTACCGAAGTCATTGGAAGAATTGTTGCTCATGAGATGACACTTAAAGATAAGGAAGAGCTTCACAACAAGTCAAGTGGTGCTTACAAAGCTCCAGTTGAAGCTCCCACATCCTCAAGTGACAAGCTAGTTTCCAATGAAGAGATAAGCCTAATGGTGAAGAACTTCAACAAATTCTACAAGAGTAGAAGCAAGGAAAGAAGCTCAAAGTCTAGATCATCTGATGAAATGAGATCTTCTAGTCGTGATCGAAACTGCTACAATTGTGGAAGACCCGGACACTACTCAAATGAGTGTTCGACCCCCCACAAGAGAAGAGAAGAATCTCTAAGAAGAAGAAGCTCAAGAGAAGAGTCACCTCGAAAAGAGAGAAGGAGTAGAGATGATCGTTATGAGCGAAGATCCTCTCGGAGAAGCAAGGATTCGGAAAGGAAAGACAAGTCATCAAGGAGCTACACAAGAAGAAAACATCAAGCTCATGTTGGTGAATGGGTTTCCGCTCCGACTCAAACAATCACTCGAAAGAAGCTATCACTCCAACTCCGAATACAAATCAAGATGAAGGTGTTGCGGTCTTGCTCTCGTGTCCTCCAACTCCAACTCCTATGACATATTTGATTCACCAAATGAGGGAATTGGAAGATGCTTCATGGCAAAAGGCCCCAAGGTATCACACCCTGAATTTATTGACTTCGATAGTGATGAAGATGACTTGCTTGGTGAAGATGAGATTTTACATGACAAATCTAGTGAGCTTAGTAATGATGAACATGCTAGTAGTCTCTATAGTCGAGAAGAGTCGAATGACAATGCTATGAAGGAGATTGAGCGTCTAACTAAAGAACTAAACACTCTTAAGTTAGCTCATGAAACAACTCAAGAAGATCATAGAGAGCTCCTAAGATCTCATGAGAAGCTACGCTTCGAGAAGCTCAATCTAGAGCAAGAACATGAGTTTCTAAAAGCTATCAATGACGATCTTCGAAAGAAGAGTTCTTCATATCTTGCCAAACGACTTCTCTTGTCTAATTTCTTGCCACCTATTAAAACTAAGCATGACAAGCATAAGAAAAATTCTTCTTCTAGTAGTAACAATAATCATGCTAAATCAAATGATGTTACTTCTAGTCATTCTCCTGATTCCACTAACAATGTTTCAAGCCAAGTTTCACTTGAGCAAGAAAATAGTTTATTGAAAGGAATTATAGAGAAAGGTGTTTACAAGAGTCTTGCCGGAAGCAAGAGCTTTGAGGAAATTGTTCGCAAACAAGGAAGACACCGGAAGAATCAAGGCATTGGTTTTGAGCGAAGGTTCAACGCCGAGGGTGTTGAATGGGAAGAAGGTCAATATCCCACTCCAAAGTTTGTTTCTCAAAAGGAGAAGTATGATCCTACTTCTTCCAATGTGGAACAAGCTCAAGATGATCTTCCACCACAAGACCACAAGCTAAAAGGCAAGGACAAGCTCCAAAAGGAGATTGATGCATTCATTGAAGCACCCAAGGCCATGGTCAAGTGGGTTCCCAAGGAAACTTCAAGTTCTACTTCGACAAGCTCAACTACTACCCCAAGGATTCCCATCAAGATGATGTGGATCCCGAAGAAGAAGAACTAGAGAGTTCTTGAGGGTGACTCCGCCAACATACTTCACTTACATTCATTTTGGCAAGAACTTGTGCAATCAACTTCCACATCTTGCACTAGTTCATGGAGTCACAAACCCTCAAGTTGGTAAGTCAAGGGACAAGGTAATCATTGCTTTCATGGACATCATCTATTGTGTACTTCAATCTATGTCCATGGATATCCTTGTTTGTTCCTTGTGGGACTAACCCATGTAGGTATTGAAAGTGCCGAATCCAAAGGATTGCTCCCAACTCTTGATGATCTTCATCAACATTGAGCATCCACATCTTCAACATCTACATGAAGTCTTCAACGACAACCCAAGGTTAGTTTGACCCTTTAAAAGGGGTTCTCACATCAAGGGGGAGCTTTGCTCTAAAGAATTGAGCTAAAGCATCTTCTAATGATGTGAACACATTAATGCTTTATGTAAAAGTGGTAACCCCACTTGTGCTTAAACGATGAGTATGACCTATGATCAAATGTTCTCATTTGACTCCTAAGTCAATATACTCATATATAGATGACTTAGTCATCGCCAAATTGTGTGCTAATAGCTAGTGTTTTGATTGTGCATGTTTGACACATATTCCATTTGCTATCTTATTGTGTGAGCATGTTGGATGCATGATTTAATCCATTCGAGGACATCCATTTGTTGCTTTGGTCTTTTGGATTTCTTTTTGACCAAATGGATGGACAAGAATGCCTAAGTTCCTCCCCTAGCTATCTATGCTTTCTTGTCTCAAACTCTATTCATGCTTATATCACAAACTTTGAACAAGACTTTTTCGGACAGACCGAGTGAGGAGCACTCGGAGCCACCGATCCGTCAAAAGCCTAAATTCCAAAACCTTCTAAGTATTTTCGGTCAAACCAATATACTCAAATCGGACAGACCGAAATCACTTGGATTGATCTAGGTTTTCACCTCGGTGAAACCGAGTTTCAAATTTCAGCGTGACCGAAATGAGTAACTGCTTGCAGTTAACCATCTCGGTCCCACCGAGTTTTCAAACTCGGTCCCACCGACAGCCGAAGGGTATATATACCTGAGGGCAGCGCGCGTTGATTCTTTCTTCATACCGCCTCGCCCCCAAACCCTCAGCTGCCATCGCCGTGGTCTTCGGATCGTCTCCACCGTCACCTGTGCGCCCTCGCCGCGGGTCTTCATCGCCGTCAACGGTTCATCTCATCGCACCGTTGCCGCCGTAGTGAAACTCCACCAATTTGGGTGAGTTTCATCCCTCTCGTGCTTCAACCTCTAATTCAATGCACGATAGGTTTTGCCTAGCTTCTTGCCAAGTTTGAAAACTTCCTATCCAGCAGATTAGGTCTTAGAACAAAATTCGAGTGAAAATTTTAGGGTTAGGTTTCCGCTGAACACATCTCGGTGTGACCGATTCTACACTCTCGGACTGACCGATTTGGCCTCTGGCCATTGCACTGCACTTTTCGGTGAAACCGAGTTGTGCAAATCGGTAAGACCGAAGTGAGGATTTAGTGAAACCCTAGTGATCTCGGCTCGACCGAAACCCATTTCGGTCCAACCGAAAGTGGTGTGTACGGTTAGGTTTAGACACTTCGGATTCACCGAATTTAAGATTCGGTCAGACCGAAATGTATTCTGTGAAAACCTAAAACTGAAGTTTGAACTCATTCATTTTGCAAAATCCTCTGCAGTTTGTGATAACTCTTCTATTCTGCCTATACCTATTCTTTTCACAGGTTGTCAGTCATGTCTGATGCAAGTGACAGCCAGAACAGGTCTGAATCGCCAGTTGAGATTCCAGAGGCAGTCACAAGTCCTGAAGCAAGCAGTTTTTCAGATGATGGAGAGAGGAGCACCCCAAGTGGTTTACCTCCAGCTGCCACCAGGGCCAGGAAGAAGAGGAATTCTGATGAGGAAGACTCTGACTTTGTTGCAGCTGAGGAGATTACTTCCAAGCCCAAGAGGAAAGTGGTTGCCAAGGACTATCAAGGGCAACTGTCAAAGAAAGGAACCAGCAAGGTAAAGAAGTCCACAGTTGCAAAGAAGCTGAGCATGGAAGAAGAGACCTCCAGCAAGATCAAGAAAACTTCCAAGAGGAAGAGGCTAGTTCATGATGAAGCTGATGATGATTCTGATGAGGAAGCACCTCAGCCTCCTCAGAAGCCAAAGTTGATGGGAGATGCCATCAGGGCAGGAGCACCCACAAAATCTAAGCCATCAGCTCCAGCAAAGGCAGCCCAAGCCAAACCAGCTGCCAAGCCAAAGAAAACAGTGAGAAATATACCTGCTTCAGAGAAGAAGAAGGACAATGTGCCACCTGCTGAATCTGATGAAGAGGCACATGTATTCTCAAGCTCGACATGAAACTGCCAGTTCATAATGATGCTCATCCTCGAGCTGAAAATATGAAGGAAAGGAAGGACAAAGGTCTCAGGCTATGGAGGCAAGTTGATCCATATGCCACCAGGAGAAGGACAGCTGTTGACTCAAGGTTCCACACCAGAGAGCAACAAGACTTTTATGAGACAGTGCTTATGGATAAGAAGCCAATTGTTGCTGACACCAGATATGTAGACTGGGAATACATCGACAGTGAAGAGCACAGAGACTACTTCCCACATGTGCATGAGAGCTTCACCGCATGTGGAGTTGCTGAGTTCGTTGGTCAGAAATTGACTGCTTGGAATGATGAGATGATCATGCAGTTCTATGCCACAAAGACATTTCTATCCAGATGGCGAATTGTATGGATGATGAAGGCGTAGATTCCATTCAACTGTTGAAGAATGGAGAGCGTTGCTGAATGCACCAGTATCAAGGGATGATGATGTAGATGTCTATGGCATTCCAAAGAAGAATCACGAGTCTATGAAGAACATGTACAATGAGGTACCAGACAAGGATGTTGAGATATGGAAGCTTGGATCAGTTTATCATCTTCAGGCAGGTCTCCCAACCACTAACACCATTCTGAGGCATACTTTGATGCCAAAGTCAGGAGACCATCGCATGATAAGAGGCTACTCTATCAACATGCTACACATTCTAGATCAGAAGACACCTTTTAAGGTGATGGACCGATAGTAGAGACTATCAAGAGGACAAAGCAGCACTGTAAGAGGTCATGTGGGTTTGCCCGCACATTCAGATGCTCATCAATGCCAAGTTTGGCACAGGCACCTACTTGTTGGATAGACCCCACTTGGCACTGCAACCTGAACATGAAGATAATGAAGTTGTGATGACTGAGGATGCTCCCACATATGTTGAAGGACATGCAAAGTCTGAGGCTGCAAAACAAGCTAAAGCTAAGAAGGAAGCAGCAGCAGCAGCAGCAAAGCCCAAGAGCGTTGAAGAACAACTTCTTGAAGCCACTCAGAGAATTGAGCTACGCCTGGCCAGCATAGTGCAATCTCAGGAGAGTCTTGAGAGGATAGTTGAAGATAAGTTCCATGCTCGATGTCAAGTCGATGAAGTGCAGGTCACCGTCAACAAGCTTGAGGCGGACATTGAGGAAGCAAAGAGGGAGAAGGCGAGCTTATGAGGGAGATGGAAGATGATCTAGTCCAGATGACTATGAGCAGCCTGCTGCAGTGCCCACAAAGCCCAGATCAGCTGCTATTCGAAAGGATGCACCCTGGGGCTACTACATCAGCACCTCCTACAGCTCCATCGGTTCCAGCACCAGCTTGAGTGTCTACTCCTCCAGCTCCACAGACTTCAGCGAAGCTTTTGCAGATGCAGCTATCTCCACTCCATCGACACGCACAGAGCCGCCAGCAGAGTCCCTAGTGACGATTAGCTCTATACCTTCGAACTTTTGGTAACTTGTTGCCAAAGGGGAGAAATTGTATAGATCATAGGACTTCGAGAGAGAGTGCTCGTTTTTGCTCTTTCGTTTGCGGTTTTCCTTGAGATACTTTTGAGTTCTTTGAGACATTTCGTGTGTTTGATACTCGTTTGCTCTATCTTGATGAGTGCTTGATCATACTATGCTTAATGTGTGCTTAATGCTTATCATATTCTATCCATATCTTGTATGATCACTTACTCTTGTCTTGGTGATTGGGTGCATGCTATTCATTCTTATCATTTTGTGCCACCAAGATGTATGTGACATGGAAGAGTGACCCATGATCCTAATCGATTGTGCATTTGCATTCAAACGCAAATCTTAAATAATGCACAAATTTAGGGGGAGCTCTTGCTTATCACATACTTCTCAAAGCGACGATGTTATTCATTGATTATATTATTTGTCGAAGCTTTGATCTATATGTTGTCATCAATTACCAAAAAGGGGGAGATTGAAAGTGCAACTAATCCCCGGGTGGTTTTGGTAATTAATAACAACATATATATCATTGAACTAATTATTTCTTGAGTATATTTCAGAGAGTTCAGTGATATGGGTATGACAATGACTGATGATGTGGACCCCTCAAAATGCTAAGGAAAACATTGGCAAAAGCTCAAGACTCCATTTTTGGTTTAGTGATCCAAGATCACATTGAGTCCATAGGAAAGCCAATACTATTAAAAGGGGATGAGGTTATGATGATGATCTGGTTGCTCAAAGTGCTTAGTGATTTATCTCTCAAACTATCAGCAATCTTTCATTCCAACATAAACCCATAAGTAATCTCGGTCCCACCGATTCCATAAACTCAGTCACACCGAGATGAACCACCTCAGCCATATACCGAAACCCTAGAATTTCGGATTTTCCGATTCCAAACTCGGTCATACCGAAATTGGGGTTGCCAACCTTCTGTAACCTTCTGTACTCAAATCGGTGTCACCGAGATGAGAAAGTCGGTCCCACCGAGATTGGCAAACCCTAGACTTTGGAAGAATCGGACTAACCGAGATTGTATTTTCGGTCCCACCGAAAATCCCAACGTTCACAAGATTTGAACTTTCGGTCTCACCGAGTTGTCAACTTCGGTCTGACCGAGATTGGTCAAATGTGTAACGGTTGGATTTTGTGTGGAGGCTATAAATACCCTCCACCTCCTCTTCATTCGTGGAGAGAGCCATCGAAAGAACTACCACTCCTACCTTACATTTACGAGAAGAAAACTACCTACCCTTGTGTTGAGATCAAGTTGCTCCACTCCCACCATATGAAACTTGATTTCTAGCCTTCCCAAGTTGCTTTCCACTCAATCCTTCCTCCACCACAGCCAAATCAGTGAGGAGAGTTGAGTGTTGGGGAGATTATCATTTGAAGCACAAGAGCAAGGAGTTCATCATCACCAACACCATCTATTACCTTTTGGAGGGTGGTGCCTCCTAGATTGGTTAGGTGTCGCTTGGGAGCCTCCGTCAAGATGTGGAGTTGAACCAAGAAGTTTGTAAGGGCAAGGAGATCGCCTACTTCGTGAAGATCTACCCCGAGTAAGGCTAGTCCTTCGTGGACGTAGGCCATGATGGCATAGACAAGGTTGCTTCTTCGTGGACCCTTCGTGGGTGGAGCCCTCCGTGGACTCTCGCAGTTACCCTCCGTGGGTTGAAGTCTCCATCAACGTGGATTGACGATAGCACCACCTATCGGAACCACGAGAAAAATCTCCGTGTCTCCAAATTGCGTTTGCTCTTCTCCACCTCTTATTTACTACATGTGCAATTTACTTTCCGCTGCCACTACTCTAGAATTGCATGTGTAGGGTGATACTTGACTTGCTCATCATTGTGAACTTGCTAAAAACTTGTCCTAATCAAAAGGCTAAACCTTTAAGTTGTCAAGTAGTCTAATCACCCCCCCCTCTAGACATACTTCCGATCCTACAGTAATCACAGGAGCCAGGCAACCTAGCTTGGCCAAAACTTAAGTCATATCGATGCATATAATGGTGAATAAAAGGTACATGCGGAAGTTTGACACATGTGTTGGGCATAAAGCCCGTATAAATAAGCTTCTGTTAAAGAAGCCTGAGGGAGTCCTAAACTAGGGGATGTCCGGACAGCCGGACTATCATCGTCCGCCGGACTCCAAGACTACGAAGATACAAGATTGAAGACTCCGTCCCGTGTCCGGATGGGACTTTCCTTGGCGTGGAAGGCAAGCTTGGTGATACGGATATGTCGATCTCCTACCATTGTAACCGACTCTGTGTAACCCTAGCCTCCCCCAGTGTCTATATAAACCGGAGGGCTTTAGTCCGTAGGACAACATACATTACAACAGTCATACCATAGGCTAGCTTTAGGGTTTAGCCTCCTTGATCTCGTGGTAGATCCACTCTTGTACTACCCATATCATCAATATTAATCAAGCAGGACGTAGGGTTTTACCTCCATCGAGAGGGCCCGAACACAGGTAAAACATCGTGTCCCTCGTCTCTGTTACCATCCGCCTAGATGCACAGCTTTGGGACCCCTACCGAGATCCGCCGGTTTTGACACCGACATTGGTGCTTTCATTGAGAGTTCCTCTGTGTCGTCACCGATAGGCTTGATGGCATCTACAACCAACGACGCTGTCCAGGGTGAGACTATTCTCCTGGACAGATCTTCAGATTCGGGCGGCGGCTTCGCGATGCGCTGGCTAATTAAGCAGCCATCTGGAGCAGATCGAAAGCTACGCCCCTGGCCGTCAGGTCAGATTCGGAAGCCTAAACTTCACGGCCGATGACCGCGGAGACTTGATCTTCGATGGACCCGAGCAAAAGCCGAGCGCGCCGCACTGTTGCGATGGGTATGATCTAACTCTGCCGCCGAACGGTGCCTTGGTGGCCGCACGCGAATCCGCTCCGGCTATTAGACCGGAGCCGGTTGCCCAGATAGAGGATTGGTGGATGGACACCGCCTCGGGGGCTTCAACTACTACGGCGATGGAGCCGAACACTAATCTTGTCCCTCGCAAAACTCGTGATTTCGAGGTGCCGGACTCCCTGCCGGACTCCGAATCTCCCGCGCCCCTACCAACCATATCGGATTGGGCGCCGGTTATGGAATTCACCGCCACGGACATCTTCCAATACTCGCCTTTTGGCGACATCCTGAATTCACTAAAGCATCTCTCCTTATCAGGAGAGCCCTGGCCAGACTATGGCCAGGATGGTTGGGATACGGGCGGCGAAGAAATTCAGAGCCCACCCACCACCCACTTTGTAGCCACTGTCGACGACTTAACCGACATGCTAGACTACGACTCCGAAGACATCGATGCTATGGACGGCGATGCCGAGATTTAACAGAACCAGCGCCTACGAGCATCGGAAGACCACCTCGTCATATGACATATACATGGTGGATACCCAGAAAGACGGGGACGACGAAGAAACAGCGGAGGCCGATTCTTTAAAGAAACAGCCCAAGCGCCGGCGTCAGCGGCGCCCCTCTAAATCCCGCCACAACAAGAATGGAGATTCCGGCACAGGAGATAATAATACCCCAGAAAGTGCCAAAGACAACCCCCTCCAGCAAGACTCAGCGCAGGAGGACGCAGAAGCAAGCCCTCACGAGAGGGCGGCAGACGAAGAGGTTGAGGATTACAACTATATGCCTCCCTCCGAAGATCAGGCAAGCCTCAACGATGACGAATTCGTCGTGCCCGAGGATCCCATCGAACAAGAGAGTTTTAAATGCAGGCTTATCGCCACGGCAAACAGCCTAAAGAAAAAGAAGCAGCAGCTTCAAGCTGATCAGGACCTGCTGGCCGATCGATGGACCGAGGTCCTCGCGGCCGAAGAGTATAAACTCGAACGCCCCTCCAAAAGCTATCCAAGACGCAAGCTGCACGATACCTCCATCACCAGCGCACGATACAGCTGACCGACCACCCCGCGGTCGTGACAGAGAGGCATCCAGGCCCCCAACCAAGACCGTACCCCGGCATCGCTCCAAAAGTACGAAGCCAAGAGTGAACGCGCCGGACTTGCGAGATATATTGGAGGACAAAGCAAGGCAATCCAGATCCATCTACGAATCACGAGGGCGCCCCACGACCGATGACGAATACCGTCGTACCGGATATAATAACCCCGGCCGGGCCGAACACGGCAGAGAGCTCTCTCTCGAGCTGCGTCGTGATATTGCCCAATACAGAGGGGCCGCACACCCGCTATGCTTCACTGACGAAGTAATGGATCATCAAATCCCTGAAGGGTTTAAACCCGTAAACATATAATCCTACGATGGCACAACAGACCCCGCGGTTTGCATAGAAGATTATCTTCTCCACATCCATATGGCCCGCGGCGACGTTCTCCACGCCATCAAGTATCTCCCACTTAAGCTTAAAGGACCAGCTCGGCATTGGCTTAACAGCTTGCCCGCAGAGTCAATTGGGTGTTGGGAAGACCTGGAGGCCGCATTCCTTGATAACTTCCAAGGCACGTATGTGCGACCACCAGACGCCGATGACCTAAGCCACATCATCAGCAGCTGATTTAATCGGCGGACAATTCGGACACGGTTCTTGACGAAGAAAAATCAAATCGCCGATCGTCCGGACGCAGAGGCCCTTGCAGCCTTCAAGCATAATATCCATGACGAATGGCTAGCCCTGCACTGGGACAGAAAAGCGAAATCTATGGCAGCCCTCACATCATTAATGACCCGCTTACGCGGCGGGAGAGGATAGCTGGCTGGCTCGCGATAACAATCTCCGCAAAAATTCTGGCAGTCCGGATACTAAGGACAACAACGGCAGGTCACGTCGAAACAAAACAAACGCCGCGTGCTGGCGGCGACAAGGAGGATCTGGCAGTCAACGCGGATTCGAGGCTCTAAACCCGGTCAACGGAAGAAGCCATTCAAAAGAACCACTCCGGGTCCGTCCAATTTGGACCGAATGCTCGACCGCTTATGCCAGATCCATGGCACCCCTGAAAAACCAGCAAGTCACACTAATAGAGATTGCTGGGTGTTCAAGCAGGCAGGCAAGTTAATTGCCGAAAATAACGACAAGGGGCTAAACAGCGACGAGGAGGAGGAGACCCGACCGCCGAACAATAGAGGACAGAAGGGTTTTCCCCCACAAGTGCGGACGGTGAACATGACTTACGCGACCCATATACCCAAGAGGGAGAGGAAGCGCGCACTAAGGGACGTCTATGCGATGGAGCCAGTCGCCCCGAAGTTCAATCCATGGTCCTCTTGTCCGATCACTTTCGATCGAAGAGACCATCCGACCAGCATACGCCATGGCAGATTCGCCGCATTGGTTTTAGACCAAATCGTCGATGGATTTCACCTCACGAGAGTCCTGATGGACGGCGGTAGTAGCCTGAACCTGCTTTATCAGGATACAGTGCGCAAAATGGGCATAGACCCCTCAAGGATTAAACCTACAAAGACAACCTTTAAAGATGTCATACCAGGTGTGGAAGCCAACTGTACAGGCTCAATAACACTGGAAGTGGTCTTCGGATCCCCGGACAATTTCCGGAGCGAGGAGTTAATCTTCGACATAGTCCCGTTTCGCAGCGGCTATCACGCTCTGCTTTCGGACGAACGCGTTTGCAAAATTCAACGCGGTGCCGCGATTATGCATACCTCAAGCTCAAGATGCCAGGCCCTCGTGGAGTCATCACGGTCAGCGGAATACGGAACGCTCCCTCGAACGGAGGAACATCTGGCGCTCTCGCGGCAGAAGTACAGAGCAGCCTCCTAAGGCAATTCTCGAGTCCGGCCGTTAAACGGCCGGATACAGCAAAACGTGCCCGAAGCAATACCAACCAAGACCACCTGGCGCTATCAGAGCATGCGTAGCAATGCGGCCCCAACCCCCATCCGCGCATGATTGCAAGAATAACACTCCGCGTACATCTCTACGCTTTGGAGATACCATGGGCGCAGGGGAAGGGGCACGATCGCAATGGACCCAGAGTGCGGTTTGACCACACCAGGGGCTCGCAAGTGTGCCCCCCTTATTTTTTATTATTATTTTCCTTCTTTGTGTACACAGGACTCCGGTAACCAGAGGCCCTGTCCAGCGGCGAACCTGCAGAACTCGTGGTGCAACAGTCAGGGACGAAAGAAGGCTGCGACGAACACTCAGGTGGTCTCAATTACGAGCATTAAATTCGATTATATACACCAAGTCCGCAGCTCACCCCTGGAGGGGGACATGTTTACTTAGTCCAAATCCCTTGCTTACCGCAATATTTGTATCAGTCCGCACTCATAGCAGACTTCCTTTAATAAATAATGCAGCACTTTTCGACTGCAATTACATTACCCTATATATATATATATATGTTCATTACATGACATCTTGCACACGTATATTTTGGTACGGCCTAATACACCAGGGGCTTATGTTCCCCACATTGTGGTGTGATAAGTCCGAACACTTTCATAAGTGCGGCACCCCGAACTTATAGCATTATATGAATCAGCTCCGAATCATGTCTTGGGTCAATAGTTGGGTTTGCTCGGCTCCCACGTTTTGGTGCCTTACGTTCCGTTCTGTCGGCTAAGGTGGCACTCGGAGAACCACTGCGATTGCGCCCCGGTTGAGCCGGGCGAGCGCCTCAGTGGAGAAAGCTAAAACTGACCGGCATGATAAGGCGAGAGACTGGTCGCTGTTCGAGAGGTTTCTTCGGGTCCTTAAAGACTCACGCCGCTTCGAGCGAAGTTCCGGACCATGTCCGACGAAGGCGTGGATAGCGCCCCGGATTCAGCCTTCCGAATACCAGGGGCTTCGCCGAAATTTAAAATTATAGAATTCTATGGCTAAGTGAGAGTGTTCAAGCATTATAAGTCTGGTCGCCTTGTTCGTTGTGTTGAGCGCCTCCCTAGATGGACTCAAAAATGGGAACAAGAGTGCTCAAGGTTATCCCGAACAACCCAGCACTCGCAGCTCGGGGGCTGAAGCCAACGACTTGCCATCTCTCAGATTTTATAAACGGCCAAACAGAAGGTAATATTTTAAAATAAAACAAGCGTTGCTCAAGGCGCATATGAACGCAGTTTTCAGCGCACAGGATAATACACAGCGAGTTTACTCAAAGATTACATTTCTGGGGCACTCATCCGCAATATCGCGGGCTCCCTTCAGGACAGTATTATAATACATTTCAGGTGTGCGATACTCCTTGCCCGGTGGCGGTGGGTCCGTGAGAAGCTTCTCCGCATCCAACTTGCCCCAATGAACCTTTGTGCGGGCAAGGGCCCGGCGAGCACCTTCAATACAGGCGGAGCGCTTGACGACCTCCACCCAGGGGCACGCATCCACCAGCCGCCGCACGAGGCCAAAGTAGCTCCCAGGCATGGCCTGTTCAGGCCACAGCCGGACTATAAGGCCCTTCAGGGCCTCCTCAGCTACCTTGTGGAGTTCGACCAGCTGCTTCGGCAGGTCGCTTGGGGGCACCGGGTGTCCGGCCTCAGCGTACTGAGACCAGAAGACTTTCTCCGTTGAGCTCCCCTCCTCGCCACGATAGAATGCGGCGGCATCGGACGCACTACGCAGCAGATCTGCAAACGCCCCTAGAGAGCTCCGAATGCGGGTAAGTGTCAGGTATTTTACATTAACATGCTTGCTTTGCATGAAAAATGCCTTACCCGCCGCTATCTTCTTCACATCTTCAACCTCCTGAAGGGCCTTATGGGCCTCGACCTTGGCGGACTTGGCACTTTCGAGAGCCGAGGCAAGCTCGGACTCTCGAGTCTTGGAGTCATGCTCCAAACTCTCATGCTTCTCCATGAGAGCCTGGAGCTCTTGCCGCATTTCTGCCACCCATGCCTCCTGCTTCTCTCGCCCCTCCCGCTCCGCGGCCGCACTACGTTCGGCCGCGGACACAGCCTCCTTCAAGGCTGCCACCTCGTTCGTGACCCCTGCAATTCCCATATTATCCTTGTTAATTTTATTGCAACCAAAATCCTTTTCTGTAAGGTAACTATCCAAAGTGGTGTAACTCACCTTCTTTGTCCTCGAGCTGCTTCTTGGCATGGCCGAGCTCTTGCTCGGACCGCTCGAGATCCTTCTTCAACACATTGACCTCCGCCGATAGTGCGGCAGAGGTCACAGAGCAACCCGCAAACCCATATTGACATATTTTAAGCAACCCTGCTTATATCTTGTTAGATCCTCATCCGGCTTTTCTTTCCAACACCGAACCGAGCATCGAAACTTCTGATCTATGCGGTATTACATTACATAATTTCAACTTCTTACCTCAAAGCCTGCTAGAAGGCTGCTGCAGGCTTCGGTTAGCCCGCTTTTGGTGAGTTGAACCTTTTGAATCACCGCACTCATGATAGTGCGGTGCTCTTCCTCGATGGAAGCGCCTTTAAGCGCCTCCAGCATGTTATCCGGCGCCTCCGGTTGGACGGAGGTCGCTGGTGTCACGGTCTTGCCCTTCTTTCGAAGGGGCCGCCCGCCGGACTCTGGAACCACTGCGGGTTCCGATGTAGAGTCCGGCACAAAGTCCGGGAGGCAGCCTGACGGCGCCTCCGGAGCCTCCTCCTGATGGGTACTTACGATCTTGCCGGACGCCTGGCCCTTGGAGGCCACTCATCCTCGCCAACGGTGGTGTTGGCGAAACTGTCCGGGGGGATAGTCCTCCCCCTCTTGGACCCTTCGGCCTCCCCTATTGGGGAAGCCTTTCTCTTCTTCTCTCCCTCCTCCGGGAGAGAGTCCTCCTCCTCCTCGTCTTCGGGGGAGGAGTCCGCCTCATCGTCGGACGCCTGATTGCGGGAACTCTTTCGAGTCCCCGCGGCCACCTTCTTGGCCTTCTTCTCCGGCACCACGTGCGGTGCCAGAACCAGCAGCCATGCTAAACGGGCATTCTCTGGGTCTTCTGGCATGGGAGCCGAGCTGATGACCTGCTTGGCCTTCTCCATCCATTCCTGTCAAAGGAAAAGAGAAGATTGACACCCTCTTACGATCGGTTTAATTACCACAAGTGTCCCGTAACGGGGTTGAGTCACTTACCTCGTCAGCTGGATGCTGCGAGCGAAATCCGCGATCCTCCGTCGCGGATACGGGGGCTTCGGCGCCCTTAAACAGCACCCTCTAGGCGCCTTCGTGTGTCGTATCGAAGAGCCCGCTCAGCGCCTGGTGCTGTTCCGGATTGAACTCCCACAGATTGAATGCCCGTTCTTGGCATGGGAGAATCCGGCGGATGAGCATGACTTGGACCACGTCGACGAGCCTGAGCTTATTGCTCACCAGATTCGGATGCGTGCTCGAGTCCGTCACCTCTTCGGATTGCCCCACCGCAAGCCCTTCTCTTTCCAGAGGTGAGCTGCGTGGGGACGCCAGATCTAAACTCGGGGTCCGCTGCCCATGTGGGCTTGCGCGGCTCGGTGATGTAGAACCACCCCGATTGCCACCCCTTGAAGGAGTCCACGAAGGCCCCTTCGAGCCAAAGGATGTTGGGAAACTTGCCCAACATGGCGCCTCCGGATTCCGCTTGCGTGCCCTTCACAACCTTCGGCTTGACGTTGAAGGTCTTGAGCCACAGGCCGAAGTGGGGCCGGATGCAGAGGAAGGCCTCGCACACGATGATAAACGCCGAGATGTTGAGGATGAAGTTCGGCGCCAGATCGTGGAAATCCAGGCCGTAGTAAAACATGATCCCTCGGACAAATGGGTGCAGTGGAAAGCCCAGTCCGCGGAGGAAATGGGGAAGGAAGACGACCCTCTGATGGGGCCTGTAGGTAGGGATGAGCTGCCCTCGTCGGGCAGCCGATCGCGATATCGCCGGAAAGGTATCCAGCGCTGCGCGGTTTGGTGATGTGCTCCTCCTTAACGGTGGAGGCCAACCATTTGCCTCCGCTCGGTCATATTCGGAGAAGGTCGAGGCGAGATCTTGCGACTTAGGCGTTGGGGCTTGAGTACGCCGGAGATGGATAAGAAAAGGAGGAAGAAGGCGTAGGTGAGAAGGTAAATCCTTATCCCTTATATATAGGCGGACGAAAACTATGCGTCCCCACCGGCCTGATAAAACTCGCTTATCTCCCAAGCGCCACCATCAATGGCGCGGTTGGGTTACCCACGTCCGTATTGATGAGAATCCCGGAATAACGGGAACACGATCTCTGCTTCGACAAGACGTGCCAAGGAAACCGCTTCGCTAAACGTGCTGAGGTGGTATAGTAAAAAAACGATTCAAACAAAGGCTTGGTAGCGGTGTGATGTCACGCCGCATAATACGTCAGCAAATTGGACCGGTGTACATTTGATTCTCTCTACGGTGGAATGTGGAATTTATTTTGCAGAGCCGGACACTATCCTGGTGTTCATGATCTTCTCTGGATTATTCAAGGGAGGAACCCGCCTTGCAATGCCAAACATTATGCGCGCCGGACTTATCGTCATTGAAGCCTGGTTCAGGGGCTACTGAGGGAGTCCTGGACTAGGGGGTGTCCGGACAGCCGGACTATCATCGTCCGCTGGACTCCAAGACTAAGAAGATACAAGTTTGAAGACTCCGTCCCGTGTCCGGATGGGACTTTCCTTGGCGTGAAAGTCAAGCTTGGCGATACGGATATGTAGATCTCCTACCATTGTAACCGACTCTGTGTAACCCTAGCCTCCCCCGGTATCTATATAAACCGGAGCGCTTTAGTCCGTAGGACAACATACATTACAACAATCATACCATAGGCTAGCTTTAGGGTTTAGCCTCCTTGATCTCGTGGTGGATCCACTCTTGTACTACCCATATCATCAATATTAATCAAGCAGGACGTAGGGTTTTACCTCCATCGAGAGGGCCCGAACCTGGGTAAAACATCGTGTCCCTCGTCTCCTGTTACCATCCGCCTAGACGCACAGTTCGGGACCCCCTACCCAAGATCCGCCGGTTTTGACACCGACAAAGCCCCGAGGTATAATGAGTGTGGGTAGCACGTCAAGTGTGTGTGAACAATGCGCAGATCAGCCCTCAAAGGTTCTATGAAAAAGGGAGGAGAAAAGAGAGAAACAAAAGACAGTTGAAGTATAAAATTTGGACGGAGGAAGGAGACGAACTCTGAGTCCGGCGCTAGGCGTAGAATCTTCGGAGGCGGGCTGCGTTCCATGGATTCGGCTCGAGTCAGTTGTCCGATGTGTTTCGCAGACGGTATGCTCCGCCGGTCAGGACTTGGTCGATGATGAATGGACCTTCCCATTTGGGCTTGAGTTTGTCCTTTTTCTTGTCCGGCAGGCGTAGAACTAGTTCGCCAACACTGTAAGTTTTGGCCCGTACTTCTCTGCTTTGATATCTTCGAGTCTGCTGCTGATAGAATGTGGAACGAGCCTTTGCCACATTGCGCTCCTCCTCCAATGCGTCCAAACTGTCCTGCCGATCCAACTCGGCTTCTCTTTCTTCGTACATGCGCACTCGAGGTGAGTCATGAATTATATCGCAGGGCAAAACTACCTCTGCGCCGTACACCATAAAGAATGGTGTGAATCCGGTAGTACGATTTGGCGTGGTCCGCAGCCCCCAGAGTACGGAGTCGAGCTCCTCCACCCAGTGCATGTTAGATTCCATAAGGGACTGCACTAACCTGGGTTTAATGCCACTCATGATTAGACCATTTGCTCGTTCGACTTGACCGTTAGTTTGAGGGTGATAGACTGAAGCGTAGTCAAGCTTGATGCCCATGTTTTTGCACCAGAGTTTTACCTCGTCGGCCGTGAAGTTCGTGCCGTTATCAGTGATGATGCTGTGGGGGACGCCATAATGGTGTACTACCCCAGATATGAAGTCTATCACAGGTCCGGACTCGGCCGTTTTAACTGGCTTGGCCTCTATCCATTTGGTGAATTTATCCAGCATGACCAGTATGTATTTTTGCTTGTGGGTTCCCCCTTTAAGGGGTCCAACCATGTCAAGCCCCCAGACCGTGAACGGCCAAGTGATGGGTATAGTTTTGAGGGCAATGGGTTGCATGTGGCTTTGATTAGCAAAGAGCTGGCAACCGACGCATCGTTGAACTAAGTCCTGAGCGTCTGCCCGGGCAGTCGGCCAATAAAATCCTGTACGGAAGGCCTTGCCCACAAGGGCCCGAGCTGCGGCGTGGTGCCCACCGAGTTTGCGTGAATTTCAGCCAGGAGATTTCGCCCTTCCTCTTCGGAGATGCACCTTTGAAGGGCTCCGGTTGTGCTTTTCTTATAAAGTTCTCCCTCATGGACCTTGTATGCTTTAGATCGCGGAGGGAGTCCTGGACTAGGGGGTGTCCGGACAGCCGGACTATCATCATCCGCCGGACTCCAAGACTACGAAGATACAAGATTGAAGACTCCGTCCCGTGTCTGGATGGGACTTTCCTTGGCGTGGAAGGCAAGCTTGGCGATACGGATATGTAGATCTCCTACCATTGTAACCGACTCTGTGTAACCCTAGCCCTCTCCGGTGTCTATATAAACCGGAGGGCTTTAGTCCGTAGGACACAACATCCATTACAACAATCATACCATAGGCTAGCTTTTAGGGTTTAGCCTCCTTGATCTCGTGGTAGATCCACTCTTGTAATACACATCATCAATATTAATCTAGTAGGACGTAGGGTTTTACCTCCATCAAGAGGGCCCGAACCTGGGTAAAACATCGTGTCCCTCGTCTCCTGTTACCATCCGCCTAGACGCACAGTTCGGGACCCCCTACCCGAGATCCGCCGGTTTTGACAATGACATTGGTGCTTTCATTGAGATTTCCTCTGTGTCGTCACCGATAGGCTCGATGGCTTCTTCAATCAACAACAACGCCGTCCAGGGTGAGACTTTTCTCCCCGGACAGATCTTCAGATTCGGCGGCCGCTTTGCGGGCTAATTCACTTGGCCATCCGGAGCAGATCGAAGCTACGTACGGCCGTCAGTCGATATGGAAGTTTAAACTTCACGGCGGACATCCGCGGAGACTTGATCTTGATGGACTCGAGCTACAGACCCGGCGTGCCGCCTTTGTCACGATGGGCATGATTTAGCTCTGCCGCGGACAAGGTGCCTTGGTGGCCGCTGCACGAATCCGCTCCGGCCCTCGGTCTAGAGCCGATCGCGCGGACGAGGATTTAGTGGTTGGACACCCTCCGAGCTGCAACATCCGCGGCGATGGAGCTGAACACTGACCTTCTCCCCCATAAAGCCCGTGACTCCGAGGTGCCGGACTCCCTGCCGGACTCCGAACCTCCTGCGCCCCTGCCAATCGAATCCAATTGGGCGCCGATCATGGAGTTCACCACTGCGGACATCTTTCAGCACTCGCCCTTTGGCGACATACTAAATTCGCTAAAGCATCTCTCGCTATCCGGAGAGTCCAGGCTGGATTATGGCCAGGATGGTTGGGATGCGGACGACGAAGAAATTCAAAGCCCACCCACCTCCCACTTTGTAGCCACTGTCGACGATCTAACCGACATGCTAGACTATGACTCCGAAGACATCGGCGGTATGGGCGGCGATGCCGAGATTTAACAAGAACCAGCGCCTACAGGGCACTGGAAGACCACCTCGTCATATGACATATACATGGTGGACACCCCAAAAGATGGGGACGGCGAAGAAGCAGCGGAGGCAGATTCCTTAAAGAAACAGCCCAAGCGCCGACGTCAGCGGCGCCGCTCTAAATCCCGCCACAGAAAGAATGGAGATTCCGGCACAGGAGATAACAACACCCCAGAAAGTGCCGAAGACAATCCCCTCCAGCAAGATTCAGCACAGGAGGATGCAGAAGCAAGCGCTCGCGAGCGAGCGGCAGACGAAGAGGTCGAGGATGATAACTACATACCTCCCTCCGGAGACGAGGCAAGCCTCAACGACGACGAATTCGTCGTGCCCGAGGATCCCGTCGAACAGGAGCGTTTCAAACGCAGGCTAATGGCCACAGCAAATAGCCTAAAGAAAAAGCAGCAGCAGCTTCAAGGTGATCAAGACCTGCTGGCCGACAGATGGACCGAGGTCCTCGCGGCCGAAGAGTATGAACTCGAACGCCCCTCCAAGAGTTACCCAAAACGCAAGTTGCTCCCCCGATTAGAAGCGGAAGCATACATACCTTCATCACCAGCGCACAACACGGCCGACCGACCACCCCGTGGTCGCGACAGAGAGACATCCAGGCCTTCCATCAAGACCGTACCCCGGCATCGCTCGAAAAGTACGAAGCCACGGGGGAACGTGCCGGACTTGCGGGATATATTGGAGGATAAGGCAAGACAATGCAGATCTATTTATGGATCACGTGGGCGCCCCACGACCCACGACGAATACCGTCGAGCCGGATACAATAAGTCCGGCCGGGCCGAACACAGCAGACAACGCTCCCTTGAGCTACGTCGTGATATTGCTCAATCTGAGGCGCCAGACACCCGCTATGCTTCATCGACGAAGTAATGGATCATCAAATCCTCAAGGGTTTAAACCCGTAAACATTGAATCCTACGATGGCACGACAGACCCCGCGGTTTGGATCGAAGATTATCTCCTTCACATCCATATGGCCCGCGGCGACGATCTCCACGCCATCAAATACCTCCCGCTCAAGCTTAAAGGACCAGCTCGGCATTGGCTTAAAGGACCTGGAAGCCGCATTCCTCGACAACTTCCAGAGCACATATGTGCGGCCACCAGACGCCGATGACCTAAGCCACATAATCCAGCAGCCAGATGAATCGGCCAGGCAATTCTGGACATGGTTCTTAACAAAGAAAAATCAAATCGTCGACTGTCCGGATGCAGAGGCCCTCGCAGCCTTCAAACATAACATCCGCAACGAGTGTCTAGCCCGACACCTAGGACAGGAAAAGCCGAAATCCATGGCAGCCCTCACATCATTAATGACCCGCTTCTGTGCGGGAGAGGATAGCTGGCTAGCTCGCAGCAATAACCTCAGCAAAAATGCTGGCAGTCCGGACACAAAGGACCACAGTGGCAGGTCGCGTCCAAGCAAAAATAAACGCCGCGTTAACGGCGACGACAAGGAGGATACGGCAGTCAACGTCGGATTCCGAGGCTCTAAACCCGGTCAGCGGAAAAAGCCATTCAAAAGAACCACTCCGGGTCCGTCCAATTTGGACCGAATACTCGACCGCTCATGCCAGATACATGGCACCCCCGAAAAGCCAGCTAACCACACCAACAGAGATTGTTGGGTATTCAAGCAGGCAGGCAAGTTAATTGTCGAAAACAATGACAAGGGGCTGCACAGCGACGACGAGGAAGAGACCCGACCGCCGAACAATAGAGGACAGAAGGGTTTCCCCCCACAAGTGCGGACGGTAAACATGATCTACGCAACCCATATACCCAAGAGGGAGCGGAAGCGTGCACTAAGGGGCGTATATGCGATGGAGCGATCGCCTTAAGTTCAACCCATGGTCCTCTTGCCCGATCACTTTCGAGCGAAGAGACCATCCGACCAAGATCCGCCATGGCGGATTCGCGCATTGGTTTTAGACCCAATCGTCGATGGATTTCACCTCACGAGTCCCGATGGACGGCGGCGTAGCCTGAACCTGCTTTATCGGGATACGGCGCAAGATGGGCATAGACCCTCAAGGATTAAACCAACAAAGACGACCTTCAAAGGCGTCATACCAGGTGTTGAGGCCAATTGTGCAGCTCGACCACACCGAAGTGGTCTTCGATCCCGGACAATTTCCGGGCGAGGAGTTAATCTTCGACATAGTCCCGTTCAGCCGCTATCATGCTCGCTTTCGACGAACTGCGTTCACAAAGTTCAACGCGTGCCGCATTACGCATACCTCAAGCTCAAGATGCCAGCCCTCGTGGAGTCATCACGGTCAACGGAAATACGGGCGCTCCTCCGAGCGGAGGAACACACAGCGCTCTCGCGGCAAAAGTACAGAGCAGCCTTCTAAGGCAATTTTCGAGTCCGGCCGTTAAACGGCCGGATACGGCCAAACGCGCCCGAAGCAACATCAACCAAGACCACATGGCACGATCCGAGCACGCGTAGCAATGCGGCCCCAACCCCAACCTTTGCATAATTGCAATACCAACCCTCCGCGTACATCATTACGCTCTGGAGATACCATGGGCCTAGGGGGAGGGGCACGACCACAACAGACCCAGAGTGCGGCTCGACCACACCAGGGGCTCACAAGTGTGTTGCTCCTTTTTATTATTTTCCTTCTTTGTATACACAGGACTCCGTTCACGGAGGCCTGTCCGTGATGAACCCGCCAATTCACGATGCAACAGCCAGGGAGGGAAGAACGCTGCGACGAACACTCAGGTGGTCTCCATTACGAGCATTAAATTTGATTATATACACCAGTCCGCAGCCCACCCCTGGAGGGGGACATGTTTAGTTAGTCCAATCCCTTGCTTACCGCACTATTTGTATCATTCCGCACTCATAGCAGAATCCCTTGAATAAACAATGCAACACCTTTTGCCTGTTATTGCATTACTTTACATATATTTTCACTAATGACATCTTGCACCCGTATATTTTGGTACGGCCGAATACACCAGGGGCTTATGTTCCCCGCATTATGGTGTGATAAGTCCGAACACTTTCACAAGTGCGGCACCCCTAACTTATAGCATTATATGAATCGGCTCCGAATCATGTCTTGGGTCAATAGTTGGGTTTGCCCGGCTCCCACGCTTTGGTACCTTACGTTCCGCTCGTCGGCTAAGGTGGCACTGGGAGAACCATCGCGATTGCGCCCGGTTGAGCTGGGCGAGCGCCTCAGTGGAGAAAGCTAAAACTGACTGTCATGATAAGGCGAGAGACTGGTCGCTGTTCGAGAGGTCTTTTCGAGTCCTTAAAGACTTATGCCGCGTCAAGCGAAGAACCGGATAATGTACGGCCAAGGCGTGGATAGCGCCCCGAACTCGGTCTTCCGAATACTAGGGGCTTCACCGAAATTTAAAATTATATAATTCTATGGCTAAGTGAGAGTGTTCAAGCATTATAAGTCCGGTTGCCTTGTTCGTTGTGTTGAGCGCCTCCCTAGATGGACCCAAAAATGGGAACAAGAGTGCTCAAATTTATCCCGAACACCCCAGCACTCGTGGCTTGGGGGCTGAAACCGATGACTTGCCATCTCTCGGATTTTATAAACGGCTGCACAGAAGGTAATATTTTAAATCAAACAAGCATTGCTTAGCACATATGAACAAAGTTTTCAGCGCACAGGATAATACATAGCGAGTTTACTCAATAATTACATCTCTGGGGCACTCATCCGCAATCTTGCGGGCACCCTTCAGGACAGTCTTATAGTACATCTTGAGCGTACGGTACTCCTTGCCCGCTGGCGGCGCCTCAGTGATAAGCTTCTCCACATCAAGCCTGCCCCAGTGCACCTTTGCGCGGGCAAGGGCCCGACGAGCACCTTCAATACAGGCGGAGCGCTTGACAACCTCCAACAAGGGGCACACATCCACCAGCCGCTGCACGAGGCCGAAGTAGCTCCCAGGCATGGCCTCTCCAGGCCACAGCCGGACTATGAGGCCCTTCATGGCCTACTCGGCTACCTTGTGGAGCTCGACCAGCTGCTTCAGCTCGTCGCTAGGGGGCACCGGATGGCCGGCCTCAGCGTACTGAGACCACAAGACCTTCTCCGTTGAGCTCCCCTCCTCACCACGGTAGAATGCGGCGGCATCGGATACACTGCGAGGAAGATCTACAAACGCCCCTGGAGAGCTCCGAATTCGGGTAAGTGTCAGGTAGTTTACATTAACATGCTTGATTTGCATGAAAAATGCCTTACCTGCCGCTATTTTCTTCACATCCTCAACCTCCTGAAGAGCCTTATGGGCCTCGGCCTTGGCGGCTTTGGCACTTTCGAGAGCCGAGGCAAGCTCGGACTCTCGAGCCTTTGAGTCGCGCTCCAAACTCTCATGCTTTTCCATGAGAGCCTGGAGCTCTTGCCGCACTTCCGCCACCCGCGCCTCCTGCTTCTCTCGCTCTGCCCATTCTGCGGTCGCATTGCGTTCGACATGGACACAGCCTCCTTCAGGTTACCACCTCGTTAAGGGCCCTGCAGTACCCACGTTATCCTTGTTATTTTTATTGCAACCTAAATCCTTTTCTGTAAGGTAAATTTTCAAAGCGGTGTTACTCACCTTCTTTGTCCTCGAGCTACTTCTTGGCATGGCCGAGCTCTTGCTCGGACCACTCGAGATCTGCTTCAATGCACCGACCTCCATGATCGGTCTTGGTCAGGTCGGCAGCGCAACTGCAAACCCATATTGACATAATTTTTAGCAACCTGCGTATATCTTCTTTAGATCCTCGGTCCGGCTTTTCTTTCCAACACCGAACCGAGCATCGTGGCTCTTGTCTATGCGGTATTACATTACATAATTTTAAACTTCTTACCTCAAAGCCTGTTAGAAGGCTGCTGCAGGCTTTGGTCAGCCCACTCTTGGCGAGCTGAACCTTCTGAATCACCGCACTCATGATAGTGCGGTGTTCTTCCTTGATGGATGTGCCTTTGAGCGCCTCCAACAATTTGTCCGGCGCCTCCGGTTGGACGGGGGCCGCCGGTGTCCCGGTCTTTCCCTTCTTGCGAAGGGGCCGCCTACCGGACTCCGGGACCACTGCGGGTTCCGGTGTGGAGTCCGGCGCAAAGTCCGGGAGGCTGCCTTGCGGCGCATCCGGAGCCTCCTCCTGATGGGTCCTCTCCTGGTATCCCACCTCGGCGTCCTCAGCGGCGCGTGGGGTGGAGGCAGTCGGAATGGAATCCACATCCGACGGAGCCAACGACCCGCTCGACGAAGCGGGGAGATCATCGTCGGCCGGACTGCCGGCAGTATGCGGCATTAGAAGGACACTTGAAAGTGCGTTATATCGACTAGAGGGGGGGTGAATAGGCAATTTTTATGAAATTCTTCACTGAGGAATTTGCCGGTGAGGAAATTCCTTAGCGAAGAACTATTTGCAGCGGAATATGTACTCAGAGGTAAACATAACAGATTACACACATAGTCAAGATGATGAAATAAAGACTAGAAA